>QEPC01015561.1:2649658-2684958 GCA_003113815.1 Sphenodon punctatus
ATGAATTCCCACTCCGCCCCGACAAGGCCGGCATCGGCGTGGATGTTGAAGTCCCCCAGAACCAAAGTCCTGGAGGAGCCCAACGCCACCTCCGAGGCCAGCTCTGCTAGAGCGATAAGGGATGCCGCCGGACAGGAAGGGGCCCGGTATACTAGCAGCACCCCTAGCTTGCCCCCAGCCAAATCTAACACCACGTGAAGGACCTCCATGCCCATAATCTCCCGGATTGAATACCTCCTAACAGGCCACTCCTCTCTAAAAACAATAGCTACACCACCTCCCCGGCCGCCTGTGCGGGGCTGATGCTGCACGGCATACCCGGCTGGAACGAGATCCGCCAAAGTTGGACCGGCCAGCTCGTCCAGCCAGGTTTCCATGATACATGCGAGGTCCATTATCAGGATACTACAGCCCAGGTATAGTATGGAATTGCAGGAGAGCTTTCCCGCCCCATTCCTACTTCAAAGGGGGCTAGACAAGGCTGTGTTCTGGCTCCGACCCTCTTTAAAAAATTTTTTTGAGTGATCTCAGAAGTTGTCTGGAAAAAAGGGAGTGCCATTTGTGGCAAAACGCTAGCAGGGGCGCTATACTCCTCACTGTGTTTCTCCAAATCTCTGACCAGGGGTCCCCACAGCTGGCAAACCCCCGAAAACTCTTGATATACTGCTGCCACCACCTGAGTGTATCCCAGAGGGCATTCACACCACTCAGGAAATGTGAATCCCAAAAGGTATAAGCTTCCCAGCTTCCCAAGAGCACTCCCCCCTTCCTGGCACTCTCCTCCCGGGGCTTCCTCCCCTGCGTTGGAGACCAAACCTCAGAGTCACCCAAGGAAGGCTTCACTCGGTCCCAAAGCTGTTGGCTTCTAGCCAAATAGGGGTTTTCCCCCTCTTTAGTAGTTTGGCCTGGCTACCTGGCCAAGGCAGACATTTAATGGTCAGCCAATAACACATACACTCCCCATAGGGTAGAAACAAAGCTTAGAATTTACTGGTGCATATAAAAAGCAATAAAAGCAAAGCTTACACTGAGAACCAAAAGGTGATAGACCCTTTGAGCAATGCGAGTCAGTCCTTTTGGGCGTGGTAGCCCGTTTGAAACGCGTCTCTCTACAACTGGATCTGATGCAGCAGGCAGACTAGTGAGAACTCACGCAGAGTAGGTTCTGGTCTGGTCTCCATAGGTGATGTTTTTCCTATGGGATCAAGGTTCTTGTCCTGGCAAGGCCAGAGTTACAGAGTTCACAGTCAAGCCATCCCATCCATGTGTGCCCCCGGGAAAGAGGTCACGTGAGCGTAAGAGAGTGTGCCAGAGCAAGTTCGAGAGAGAGAGAGAGAGAGAACCTGTGGCTCAGCATTCTTAAAAGTTCCCACCTCCCCCCTCCTTATGATTCGTTCAGGAGAGGCACCTGACTCAGGTACAGATCCTCCCTGACCAGTCCAAGGCAATCACGTTTCTGCCTCCTGTTGGCCTTAGGAATTTCCTGAGGAATTTCAAGAATGTAGGAGTCCTAAACATGTGCTTGTTTAGAGGCCTAGAACTCGGTTAAGCCTGACTCAAGTTTCAGGCAAGTGTCCTGGTTAGGGCCAGTGGCATTTTGCCACATCATGTACCTAAGATACTGGGAGAAGGGATTTCATGTCTGCTATATGCAGATGATGCTGTATTGCTCTCTTACACCAAAGTTGGTCTCCAGCAACTTCTGGGGGACTTTGGTAGTTACTGTGACTCCCAACAGACTAGAAACAAACATTTCCAAAACCAAGATTATGTTTTTTGGTTCTAAAAAGCGGCATAAATGGTTTGTTAATAGCCAGGCACTGGAGGTGGTAAATAATTTTTGTTATTTAGGTTTAACCTTCTCCAGCACGCTTAGCTGGGAGACCCTGCTCAAATGTTCGCTAACAAAGCTCATCAAGCATCAGGTGGAATCCTTGCATTTTGTAACAGGTTTAAAAGAAGACCTTGGGCTAAAAGGCACTGAAAGCAGGGAAGATAAGATTGGAATCAATTTTTAAAAAAATTAAATGTCTTTATTGGCTATTAATTTCAATTACAATCATCATAAGACATTGTATGGAGGAATCAATTGTGTTGTCGCCTCCCCAGATTTCCGCACCATACAAGGCATCGGCAATTGTTGGGAAGGTCCAAAATGCTTTCTTGAGGAAACTCCTCTCAAGTTTATAAAGAAACTCCAGCTGCTATGGCTACGTTAGAAACTGGCTCTCTTAATAATACAGATAACTGCCAGTTTACACCCTATCCATTATTGGCTTAAAATTAGAAGTTATTTTCCTTTGAGGATACTCAAACAGGTCCTTTTGGAATCTGTAGGATCCAATGGTATTTCATGTTCATGGTTGCTTGTCCTTGCAAGGATGGGATATAGATGGACAAATGTGGATTTGCTCACGCTTCCAAGCGAGCATTCCAGTATATTGCAAGGCAAGAAGATATAGTCATGATTAGAGCAATTAAGTATGCTCTGTTGTATCAGTATGTGCTGAGTGAGACAGGACAAGCTCCATATCTCTCGTCAAGTACCTATTTCCAGCACAGAGAGGCTATCACTAAATTAAGATTCACTCTCATAGTTATGGCAGTACAAAAGGGAAGATGGACAAGGATCCCATAGAGTCAGAGACTGTGTCCATGTGGTTTGGAGGAGGTAGGTGACCTGGTACCCTTTTTATGGAATTGCTCCCTATTTGAGGGAGAAACACTTATCATCCCTTGTTGGAAAGTTCCAATATTTTAATAACTTTGAAAAGACCTTCTGAATCCTGCAGGCTATTTCTATGGGAATATTGTATGCTTTGGCATGTTTACACTAGCAGCTCACAAACTGTATAAAGAACTGTAAAAATATGGTAACGTAAATGGTGGATAGTTAAAATTATGTTTATTATGTCTATAAGTACCCAATGTTGGAGTTTTTATGTTAAAGGAAATTTGATAGTGTCTTTTTGGTCAATGACCGTTAATAAATATTACTATTACTATTATTTTAAAAGATTGTACGGAAGGTGAGGAAATGTGGCAAGGAGGAAATGATTTCACATACAGAAAGCACCGTTCTCAAAATCAACACAGGATGCACTAAGGTCGTTTAATGGCAGATCAGTTCACTGATGAAATCTCTCAGAGGTGCTTTTTCCTAATTCTACTTCTGAGTCAAACAGCAGAACAGGATACATACAGAACTTCCCATGCTGTAATCATTTGGATCAGATGTACTGTCATTAATAGACACCACCCTAGCAAAAATAAAACAGACATTTTTACATCTAGATACTTCCCTTTCACCCTTGTTGGCTATCAATATAATGACAGATTTCCTGATCAGGACAATCTTGAGACCCGGCTCACTGATAACCACAATTCAATGCATGCTTTTTAAATTTTAAAGGCCACAATGAATCAACTCATGGACAAAATCTCATATGGTTTCACAGTATTCTATTGCACTGAATTAAGACGGTAATGTAATTAAAAGCATTTAAATTCCCTATGAATTCCAAAAGTGCTTCTCTCTTAAAAAAAGAACAAATCTTCTCTGCCACAATTTCCCCCTCATTTTCCAGGAAACACCCACCCAGGAACTTTGTTCTTTCTCTGCCACCGCAGAGTCTCTCACATCCTAAAGCTTCTTAACTCCTCCACCCTTACTGTTTGCTATGGCTGAAGCTCCATCCCTGAAGACATATACTCTGCTTCCTATTCTCCTGACCTTCAAATCTATCCATCAGAAACAAGAAGCCTGCTAGAGTCAGGTGGGACATTAGATGAACAGGGGTGAAAGGGCAGTTCAGGAAGGATAACACCATTTCAGAGAAGCTGACTGAATTCTTTGCTTCGGTTTTCACTACAGAGGACATTGAGGAGATACCCACGCTGGAACTATTCTTTGTAGATGATGAATTGGAAAAACTTTCACAAATCAACTTGACTCTGGGCGTTACTCCTGACCCCTGCATCTGATTTCCTGCCCCGGGCTCCGCTGACCAGTTGGGAGGGAGGCATTGGGAGCCTGCCCTTGGTGGATCCCCGTAACCTCCCTGTTCCGCTCTGAGAGCACTCACACAGGCACCAGGAACAGCTGTGCCGGGGAGGAGCCTCACTGCCGGGAACGCTCAAAAGCTTCGTGCTGCCCGGCGGGGGCGCGTTCCTCCTGACCCCTGCATCTGATTTCCTGCCCCGGGCTCCGCTGACCAGTCAGGAGGGAGGCATTTGGACCCCGCGCCTGCCCTCTGTGGATCCCCGTAACCTCCGTCCCGCTCTGAGAACACTCACACAGGCACCCCTGCATCTGATTTCCTGCCCCGGGCTCCGCTGACCAGTCAGGAGGGAGGCATTTGGACCCCGCGCCTGCCCTCGGTGGATCCCCGTAACCTCCGTCCCGCTCTGAGAACACTCACACAGGCACCAGGAACAGCTGTACCGGGGAGGAGCCTCGCTGCCGGGAACGCTCAAAAGCTTCGTGCCGCCTGGCGGCGCTGGAGGCACGCACCAGGGCAGCACGCCTAAGGGCAGCGCACGCAAGGGCGCACCCTTGTGCGCGTGGCCTTAGGCACTGGCCGGGCGAGGGCTCGAGGTGTTGCTCGTTTGTTTTTGGAGGGTGGTAGTTTTGTGGGTGTAGGGGGTGGATTGAAGAGCTATTTTTATTTTTATAACTTAGTTATCCAGTAGCCTGTTTTATTTTTCATTAGTGATTACCCTTAGGACCATAATGCCCAAGAAGGGCAAGAAATCAGGAGTAATAACGAGGACCCGGGCTAGGCAGCAACGGCTGTCGGAATGTTTTGCTTCGGCAATAGTTTCCCCTAGGCTTAAGCGGGACGGGCCTTTACGAGAACCCGTGGGCGTTCTTGTAGATGCCCCCAATATAAACATTCATTCATACTTGACTCTGGAAGAGGTTCTAGAGCAAGTTGACAAACTATATAGTAACAAATAGGGGTCGGACTCTGGGCAAAATTTCGGTTTTATATCTGTTTCGGTTCTCATTGTATCGGATCTTCTTTCGGTTCTCTCAGTATTGGATTTTTAACACTGCAATCTGATTAAAAAAAAATGCAAAAGAGCTGATACTGAGAAAGAACAGAAATATTGGATTAATCCAATATAGCCATTATCGGGTACTTTCAGTTCTTTCCAAAATCGAAAGTCCCATTCCCTAGTAACAAATCACCAAGGCCAGATGGTATTCATGCCAGAGTCCTGAAGGAACTGAAGTATGAAATTGTAGACCTACTATAAGTAATTTGTAACCAATTACTAAAATCTGCCACTGTACCCAAGGATTGGAGGGTAGTGAACGTATTTAAAAAGGGCTCCAGAGGCAATCCGAGAAACTACAGACTGGTGAGAGCCTGATGCTGGTGCCAGGCAAACTGGTGGAAACGATTGTTAAGAACAGAATTACTGGGCATCATTAATATTGATAAGTTGTGTCTCAGTAATTCTGTGTGTGTAAACAAGCATGTTGATTAAGGTGAGCCGGTTGACATAGTGTATCTCGATTTTCAGAAAGTGCGGAACAAGTAGAAAGGGAGCGGTTATTTACTCTCTGAGATAGTACCAGGACTAGGGGACACTCCATGAAACTAACTGGCAGCAGATTTAAAACAAACAAAAAAGGCAATTGGGTTCCTTACCTTGGGAATTGCCCTTCTATGTCCCTCGAGGGAGGTCATTCGGATGCAGGGAGCGATCTCCCTCTCGGCCACTAGGAGGCAGCAAGCAACTTTCAACTGGGCATGCATAGGGACAGCGCGCCCTCGCTTCCCCAGTTGAAAGTCTGCCTCCGGACCAAACAGAACGGCAGTATTGTGCTCTGCACCCAGAGCAACATTCGAGCCTCTGGCTCCTTCTGAGGGGGGCTCCGCCAGTTTAGCCCGTACTGGGGTTTAACCCCAATCAAGTCTAGCGCCCGGAGGCGCCACCAAGCAGTCCACTCCAACTCCTCCCCCCTAGTGCCGGCTTTTGAGCACGGACAGGGGCAGAGCAGGCGCGGGGTTCAACCCACTGGGTACACACCCTGCAGGGGCCGCTTGTTATGGCTGAGACCACCAAGACTTGCCGAGCTGCGGCCCGGCGCAACATGACACAGATGGAAGGCCCAGCAGCGGCTAGAAGGGAAAGTGAAACAACACCCTCTCCCCCTCCCAAACGGATTCAAGCTGCAGCGGCGACAGGGGAAAGCGAAACCACACACTCCCCTGCCCAGGCCCGGGCCTCAGCGTGCACCCAGCATGAGGAGACACGCTCTCTCTCGGAAATGGAGAAGGAGGAGGAGGCAGCCTCATCTGCCTCCCTGCAAGGAAGGGGATCCCAGCAATCTGATTTTCAGACTTCCCCAGGTCGATGCTGCCACCACCTCTCCCCCAGCAGTCTATGTTCCCTGCTGAGGGGGACCTCCTTCCCAAGGAGTCTACCGACAAGGGAGTAGAGGTGGGCCTCAAGAAAAGTTACAAGGCTCTGACTAATGTACTGCGGATGGCCACCATCACCTCCTATGTATCTAGAGCAATTATGAAGTGGTTTCAGCTGGGTAAGGACCCCAGCATCTCCTCCGCTCTCTCTCGTAAGCTAGCCACCAATGTCACCCTGGCCCATGCATTCTTAATAGACTCGTCCATGGATGTGGTCACCTGGGCCATCAAGGGCATGGCAGCTAACGTGGCAGCCAGGTGCAGGCTTTAACTCCGCCCCTGGTGGGCAGACCCTCACACAAAAAATCTCCTGGTCAATAGCACCTACAAGGGGGGCAAGGTATTCGGCTCTGCATTGGATAAGGCCCTTGCTGAGGCATCCAATAAGGAAAGGAAACACTCTCTAAACCAGGTCCAGACCTTCAAAAGTTTTTTTCGTCCCTTCCACCACTTTTCTCAGGGACCCAGATGTGGCCAGCCCCCAGGCAACACCTGGAATTCTCAGGCACGCAACAGAAGTCAGAGAGAACGTGGAGCAAAACCCAACAGGTTCACATCTTAACAACAATTCCCTCGTTGGTCCAGGTCTCCCCCCCCCCCCCTACCCGGATCAGTGCCCGGCTACTGCAGTTTGCCCCCAGGTGGGTACAATGAACACCAATGCATGGGTAATGCAAACCGTGTCGAGGAGATACTCGATAGAATTCAAACGCAGTCCAAGAGAACTCTTCTGAGTATCTTCTCGTTCCCGCATCTCCTCCAAACACATGGCGATGCTTGCAGAACTGAACAGACTCCAACATATGGGGGCCATAGAAAGGGTACCATGGCACAAAAGGGGGAGGGGGTTCTACTCCATTCTCTTCCTGGTCCAGAAGAAAACAGGAGACTGGAGAGGGGTCCTGTACTTGAAGCGCTTGAACAGGGCACTTCGCACACAATGCGTCAAGATGGAGACACTGCCATCCATCTCCCTATCCCTCTCAAAGAACGACTAGCTGGCATCCTTGGACCTCAAGGATGCCTACCACCACGTACCCATCCTGCCAGCCCACAGGCGAGGGCTACGTTTCTGCTATGAGGGCAGTCATTGGCAATACCGAGTCCTCCCCTTCGGACTAGGCTCGGCTCTGCGGACATTCACCAAGGTCCTGGTTCCCTCATAGCGAACCTGCGCTTGGAAGGGATAGTCATCTTTCCTTACCTCGACGACCTGCTCATCAGGGCTCCGTCTCAACAACTTGCCCAGGCCCACCTGCACCGCTCCATCAACTACTTGGAATATCACGGGTTCCTAATCAACTGGGATGAGGCGTGATCATCGACACGGCCCTGGACAGGATGTTCATCCCGCCACAACGACAGCACAAAATCCAAAAGCTGATCAGGCTGGTACGAACTCAGCCTCATTCTCCATTGCTAACGCTCACATACCTGCTAGGCCTGATGGTCTCCTGCACCCGTCACCTTCAATGGGCCCGCTTCCACTCACGGAATCTTCAGAGCCTGCTCTGAAGATGGCAGACGGCCATCATCAACAGCTCACCTGCAACTGTCACAGTCACCCCAGAGACCCTCCTATAGCTCTCTTAGTGGGAGGACCCTCACAGGTTTGACCTGGGAGTCGGTCTGTCAGAACCAACAAAGCTGATGATAACGGATACCAGTCTGACAGGTTGGGGAGCCCATCTACTGACGGAAGCAGCACAGGGCCTCTGGTCCACATGAGATCTCAAGCACAGCATCAACTGGCTAGAACTCAAGGCAATCCGACTCACCCTGCAGCACTTCACCCATCACGTGCAAGGGAAACACGTCTTAGTCTTCATGGACAATACTACTGCCCTAGCCTACATCAACAACCAGGGAGGCTCGCGGTCCCAGACCCTCCACAGGAAAGCCACACGACTGCTACTCTGGGCGGAAGCCCATCTCCTCTCTCGCACCGCACTCCGCATCCCAGGGGTGGACAATGTGGAGATGGACTGGCTGAGCCACCAATCAGTAGGCCCGGGGGGGGATGGGCCCTAAGTCCAGCAGCCTTCAGGCTGACAGTCCACAGGTTCGGCCTCCCAGTACTGGACCTGTTTGCCTCCCCATCCAATGCCAAGACAGACCGATTATTTAGCAGGTGCTCACACCCCAAGGCAGAAGCACACAACGCTCTAAATCAGCAATGGTCCCCGGGCCTCCTTTACGCCTTTCCACTGTTTCCACTACTAAGTTGAACGATTCACAAAGCCAAGAAATTATGGGCCACAGTCTTCCTGGTGGCTCCCTTCTGGCCCCGCAGACCGCTGTTTCCCGATCTGATCACTCTATCTGCAGGGGATCACCTGGAGCTCCCGGTCACTCCGGACCTGTTAGCCCAGGGCCCCCTGTGCTACACTCAGCCAAGATTCCTGAGACTAACAGCCTGGCTCTTGAAACCGCAGCCCTGCTGAAGTTAGGCTACTCTGGCGTCCAGACGCAAGTCGACTGGGCACATTTACCAGTGCTGCTGGGGGATATTTGTCAAATGGTGCCATTCCCATCAGGTGCCACCCAGTTCCCCTTCCGTGGTCCAGGTCCTTCAATTCTTCCAGGAGGGTTTGGACAAGGGCCTCCGGCCTAACACCCTAACTAGACAGTTAGCAGCCCTGGACAGCCCCGTAGGGGCTTCTTTGGGACAACGCCTAGTGGGTCACCCCCTTATCAGACAGTTTTTGAGGGCTGCCGCCACATCTCCCCTCCAGTTGTCCACAGTTTTCCCAACTGAAACCTCAACGTAGTACTCTGGGCCCTTACTGGGGCTCCGTTCGAACCTCTCCGCAAGGTCTCTCTCTACTTCCTTTCCATCAAAGTAGCATTCCTCATTGCCATCACATCAGCCAGGAGAGTATCGGACATTGGGGCCCTTTCCATGGACCCGTCTCTATGCACCTTCCGTAAGGAATCGGTTGTCCTATGGCTAGACCCCACCTTCCTTCTCTATTCCATCTCTCACAAGAGGTGGTCCTCCCTTCCTTCTGTTCTCACCCCTGTCACAGGCTAGAAAAATTGTGGCATACCTTAGATGTACAGCGAACTCTCCAAATTTACCTTGAGTGCACTCAGGCCTTTTGACGATCTTCCTGTCTCCTGGTCAATTACCATCCCCACTCGAAGGGCCATAGGGCGTCCGAAGCAATCATTGCCAAGTGGATCTCGGCCTGTATCACAGACTCATACAGAGCCGTGAATCTAGTGCCCCCTGCTAGGACTCTGCCTCACTCCACCAGGAGGGCTGCAGCTAACCGGGCCTTTAGATCCCAGGCTCCGCTAGGTGAGATTTGTCAGGCTGCCACCTGGAAAAGCCTTCACACTTTCACCAAGCACTACAAGATCAATCTGCTCGAATCAGCCGAAGCCGCCTTCGGCAGGCGGGTGCTTCAGGGGGTCCTGACCTCTCCTTAGGAGCCCTGCCCCTCCCCTGCCGAATTCTCTCTACTGCTTTGTTACCTCCCTGCTTTCGAATGAATGGACGAGATGGCATAAAAAGGGCAATTGGGTTCCTTACCTTGGGAACTGCCCTTCTATGTCCCTCGAGGGAGGTCATTCAGCCTATCTGGTTATGTTACCTGGGTGCCGTCAGGATCCCTGGGGGGCTATAATCTTTCCCTTACCAGGGGTAGTTGTTAGAGGAGTTCCTCCCTGTAGTGCGGGAGAGGTTGTGTTTGTTTTTTGTTTCAGATAAATTCGTTTCTGGTTCCTGTGGCTATGGTACACCTGGGGAAGCGAGGGCGCGCTCTCCCTACACATGCCCAGTTGGAAGTTGCTTGCTGTCTCCTAGTGGCCAAGAGGGAGATCACTCTCTGCATCCGAATGACCTCCCTCGAGGGACATAGAAGGGCAATTCCCAGGGTAAGGAACCCAATTGTCCTTTTTGTTTGTTTTAAATCTGCTGCCAGTTAGTTTCATGGAATGTCCCCTAGTCCTGGTACTATTTCAGAGGGTAAATAACCGCTCCCTATCTACTTATTCCACACTTTCTGAAAATTGAGATACACTATGTCAACCGGCTCACCCTAATCAACATGCTTATTTACACACACACACAAAATTACTGAGGCATAACTTCCCTTTGCTAAGTCCATGCTGACTCTTCCCCATTATGTCTTGTTTATCAGTATTAATGATGCCCAGTAGTTCTATTCTTAACAATCGTTAAGAATGAACGGATGAGAGGGCATAGAAGAAAGTATTTTTTCACTCAACGCACAATTAACTCATGGAATTTGTTGCCAGAAGATGTGGTCAAGGTCAGCAGTATAGGTGGGTTTTAAAAAGGATTGGATAAGTTTTTGGAGATTCATTCCATTAACAGCTATTAGCCAAGTAGGCATGGGGGGACATAACCTCTTACTGTCAGGAGGTGAGAGTGAACTGGGAATGGCTCACTCCATTTTGACCTGTTTTCGTACTTCTCCCAAGCGACCGAGATTGGCTAATGTCGGAGACAGGATGCTGGGCTCAATGGACCATGGTCTCAGCCAGTATGACACTTCCTATGTTCTTGTGTTCTAAAAACCTCTCTCTTCGATCAGGCTTCCCCCAGCTCCTCTCACCCACAGGCTTCTCACTATTAATGCTCCAGACAAAGATGAATAATAATAAATAATAACAGCAGCCGACAATGGAGATGAAGTTGATGTAACATACCTTGGCTTTAGTAAGGCATTTGGCACAGTACCATGTGACATACTCATCAACAAGCTGGGGAAATGAGGTCTTGAGGGAGAAACTTAAGTATCCAACTCGCTAAATAGTTGTACCCAGAATATAGTAGCAGTGGTTCATTAAAGCAGGAAGAGGTAGCATATAGGGTTCCACAAGTGTGTGTGTGTGGGTACAGTGCTGTTCAGTAACTTCATTTTGCAATAAATTGATTTTGAGAAACTGGAAAATTCAGGTGAAAAAATAAGATGAAACAATACAGATAGATGAATACAAAATGTAAAATGCTGGGCACCAGCAGTAGTTCTGGAATGGATCTGCGGTTCATAGTACCTGGTGGACTTAACGAGTTGACAATGCAGTGTGGTAGCTAAAGAGGCAAATGCTACTTTGGGGTACGTACGTGGAAGTATATTTTCTAAGACAATGAAAATAATTTGTTCCTCTCTACTCAGCTCTGACCAGGCCTCATCTAGAGTACCGCATCCAGTTTTGGATTCTCCACTTTAAGGTCCCGGATGGTTCAGAGGAGAGCAACAAAGATAACCATAGGGTTAAAGTGAAGATAAACCAGGGAGCTGGGGGAGGACGAAAGGGAGAAGCATCCTTCTTCAGGGGCCATCCTCATGTGTGTCGTTCACAGGAACTTTCACTTGTTTATATTTATCTGTGCAGTCCTCTCTTCATCATCATCATTTTATTGACTTGGCCAGTGGCCCTAGCAATTTCATTCAATCAACATCCTAATTTGTAATGGCTATCAAAAATTTTAAAAACCCAATTAAAACAGCAGCATATAACAAGCTTACCATATATACCATGTTCTATCGTAAACATCGGTTTACAAATATTTAACTGTTTCCAGTTTCAAAACAAAATATTTCAAATTAAAACCTTTTTACGGAGGTCAGCTATCTTACGCCTTCGATGAACCATTAAAGCATGGGCATAAGTAGCAACTTTCCTTATCATGCTATCTTGAGGATTGGCCAGTAAGAATATCAGCTTGGATCTAACATCCTGCGAGGATTTATTCCTCAATATGGGGCCCAAAATTGTTCCCTCACCTCTCTAGAGGAGGGGTAGTCAAACAGGTAATGTGTCAGGTTTTCTAGCTGGTTGGTACCATAAAAGCAGAATCGCAGTTCATATGGAATTTTTAAATATCTATCCTGTAATACGGTAGTAGACATCTGCTGTAACTGCAACAGCGTTAAAGCTTTCTGTATTATTATTATTATTATTATTATTAAACATTTATAAAGGGCCAGTTGCAAAACCTGGCGCTGTACAGAACATACAATCAGACGCGGTCCCTGCCTGTGGCTTACAATCTACAATCTATTGTGAAATAGGAGAGTAATGACAAATAATATTATTTGATGTTGGACTTAAATACCACACACCAAGGGGCAACTCCGCACTCTCTAAGAGCTTCTAAATCTTTTTGCTTAAAGATGTGTAATAATCTGGCAGCCATCATCTCTTTCACTTTCTCAGGTGGATAAAGTTGGGGGGAAAAAAGGCATGGAAAATTCTGTCTTGTTCATCATATTGATCAGATTGTCCTTCCAAGAATACCTTGAGTCAGACAAATCTATATTCAGCATACAGAGGTTAGGTAGTCTTTTGCTGTACGTGTTATTAATACGTATCCAATAAAGATCTGGTCTCAACTAAGCCTTGGCTTCAAGTGTGACTATGCCTGCCCCAGCCCTGAGCATGCTAACAGGCGTACCCCTTGGTGTGCCTAACAATATTCTTAAGCGATTTTGGGGGGGGCTCCAGAGTTGATAGAACTGATAGCCCCCATAATTCAGCCCCATAAAGGGCCTGCGGTGTTAGCTTGTACTCCCAAGAGTTTGATGGCAGGCTGAAACAGCCTACCCCCTGCACTATGCCAAAACCGTAAGATCCCATTTACTGTTTGCAGGAGTTTTGATTTCAACATTTCAAGATGTTCTGACCACGTCCCTGTATAAGAGTACATAACTTCTAGATATTTGTACGTCTTAACCTGTTCTAGGGTTTAGTATCCATAGACCAGTTTCTTTACCCATCTCCTAGCAAATATCAATACTTTAGATTTGTCATAGTTGATCAATAAATGGTTTACTTTACAAGTCACCCAAGGCTGTCAGTTCTCTCCTCCTCCCTATTTCTGTGGTTGAGACTAGGATCATATCATCCATGTATAACAAGATATTCAATTTCCCACTGTGAATTGTTACTGGATGGAAAAAATCCCCCTGCAATTTCACCACAACATAATTGATGAAAAAATTAAAGAGAAATGGAGCAAGCACACAGCCCTGCTTTACCTCGTTTGTAATTGGAATTGGATCCGTCAAATTTCCAAACTGCGAGGTCCTAACTTTAGCAAAAGTATTATGATATAATCTTAGAATCAAATAAAGTAGTCTTTTGTCAATGCAAGTCTTAGCCAATGGCCCACAGCAAACTCCTATCGATCGTGTCATGTGCAGTCCTCTGCTGTCCAAGTAGACCTTGATACATGCTACTTCTTGTATGCCCATTGCGTGATGTACATCTCTACCTCACTGACTACTTCCTACACCTACAACTTCTCTGCAAGTTCCAAGAGGATGTTTAAGAGGGGAGAAGCTATTTAACATCCTATTCCTCCTCTCTGTGGAAAAGGATGCAAAGAGAAGTAGTTATTCAAAAGTAACTCCTCTGGAGAAAACCTCAGATTTGCATACTTGTGAGAATATGCACCATCACTTCTGTCTTCCCAGCTGCTCCTTGCAGAAGGAAAAACAAACAAGGATGCATTGAAGGCTGAAAGAAGGGTAAGTATCAGAATGACCTCAGGTGGCAAACAGGAGTAATTACAGCCTATGCGCACAGTCTGGCTTGCAGGAGTCTAATGGAATGTGGGAATCTCTGTCAGGGCTGCCAAGTGCGGTGTGTCCTATGAAATACAGGACATCTGGCAGCCCCACCTGGTACGGGAGAACAGCTTTATTTCGTCTTTTAAAAACCTATCTTCCAAGTGCCCAGAAAGAGGTTTAAAAACCTACAGCAGCTCAATTGGCTAGCACAATAAAACACAGGAAAAAGAACTGCTAAGAAGGAAGGTGTCATTTGTACTTTATTTTCAATAGATGATTACTGAGAACATGCAGGTTTTCTGACAAATATTTTAAAAAGACTGAAACAAAGACAAACAGAAAGCAAAATATAGCCGAGTTGAAGAAAGAATTTCATATAACGGAAAAGTAACTGCTACTACGCTTCTGGGAAGAAAAGATTCAAAGCAAGAAATCATTGCTTTCCTTCCTTGATACATTGAGAAAAGTGTTGCTACAGAAAATGATACTCTAAAGTATTATTTAAGTGAAAATTACAGTGCAGTTGACACGGAATTGCCAACCACACACATCTGCACTTGCCTGAGCATATAAAACAAGATCTCCTGTGACCCTTCAATCTTAGATGTACAGTCCACACTGCCTGTAAGATTGCCAGTCGGCTCCCAGTTCTAAATGCTTATTAAAAACACCTTTTACAAGATACATATTTTTCTCCTTTAACAAGCAAATTCCTTGGTTGCCAAGAAAAGCAGAACAAGGAAAGAAGAGCAGAGAGCAATTTATTTCTCCCTTGACTCATCATTAATCTGTACTGTAAAATGGGGAAAATCAAGAGAAATTATTTGGAACAAGCAGTAACACATATTGGCCAGTGTTGCAGAAAAATCTGGAGTGCACCATGGGGGCAAGCCAAACAGATCTGTGGCAACAGGTGGCTACAAGGCCCCTGGAAGTCTGCTGCTCATAGGTGTTATGGGCGAGGGAAGCTGTCTTTGCAAGTCACAAGCCCTGGCTGGGAGCACTGGGGAGCCTGGGGTTCCCAGTGCTCATGCCCGGAACATGTTACATGCAAAAGGTCAGCCAGGCACACTTCCCCCTCTTCCATGGTCTGTGGCAGGGGGGTTGCGTGGCAACTTCCTCCGTTGCCTTCCTTCCCACGCTGGGAGCTACCCATTTCTTATGCTCCCCACAAACGCCACACAAGTGGGTGCTCCATGGCAGGGATATGCGGCGGCCATGGATGCCCCTTCCCCATATGTCTATTTTCTCATCTGAAAACAACCAATGTCTCTTGTTTCTTTCAGAGTGTTAGTAGCAAGAATACCACTTTTGATCAGATCAACTTCTCACCTTTAAGAAACACCTGAAGATTTATTTATTCTCCAGGTACCTTTAGGATCCACTGCTGATTCCCCTTAATATAGTCTGTCCTCCCTCTTTACCTTACTTTTAAAAATTGTTTAAAATTGATTTAATATTATTTTATATTGGTATTTATTATAGAGTGGTGGCTGCCACTCCATAGTTAAGACCAGAGTGCACTCTCCATTATAAAGCTGGAACAATATATTCCTTATACAATTGTCACCAAGTATCCTATTTGTCTGACATTTGGAAGGGAGGGTCGCTAAAGTTTGGGGTACCACCTGTCCAAATTTTATGCAAATTGGACAAAGGATTAAAAGGTTATAACAGCTGAAAGGTGCAGACCAGAAAACGTTTTTACTTCTGGGTTTAAGATATTTCACCTAATGGTGAAAGATTGCATTGGCATTTGGTGTTATCTAATTAAAGAGTGTTTCCCTAGAGTTTCTGGCTTTTGAATTTTTGAAAACCATGATGTGGTTTTTAAGATTCAAAAGCCACTGAAGTCTATGGGAAAGCCCAGAATGTCACACACGCATGGTCAGTTTCTTGCCACGTGGCAGTCCTGATCAGCTGTTGCTGCTAGCATGCTACCAAGAGCCAAGTGGAGAGGCAGGGGACTTTCTCCATCCTCCCCTGTTGGTCCCTTGGGCGACTCTGGGCCCCTTTAGGTTTTGGGGTGCAGGGGGTTGCCCCTGACCCCGTGTAACCACTTCCTCTGCCTGTCCCTGCTTTTCTAACTAGCACTCCCATGTCGACTCCTGGCAGCGTGCCAGCAGAACAGTGACTGCTGTTGGTGTGGAGCCAAAGGAAGAGAACTGGTTAAAAAGAGACCTCTGGCCGTACGATGCACAGGACCTGGCGGGAGGCAGGGTGTGCTTTGGGGTTTTGGGGAGGACACCTCCCCAATGCCCCTGCACCAGCCTCCCTGCAGGTACTGCACGCTGTGTGGCAGGGAGTCATTTATAAGCAGCTCTCACTGGGCTCAATCCTAAATATACTTGCACAGGAGTAAGTCACATTGACTATAATGAGACTTACTCATGAGTAGGGCTAAGATTCTGTCAAGGTATTTTTTCTAAGAAGTCATGACTAGGTCATAGTAGAAAAGATAAAAAGTCACAGAAAAGTCATGGGTAAAAAAAAGTTCCATTTTACTTTTATTCAATGTTTTCAAAAATAACATTGTAAACCCGATGTAGGAGGAAAGGGAGCCACACCCCCTTTCCTTTATCTCTCTGTGTACGAAAGCCCCAGGCATAGGGAAAAGGGAATCCGACACCTCCCTTATCTCTCTTAGAATGAAAACCCCAGGAAGGTAGAGCAAGGCAGAAGAAATGCTGCCGTCTCCTCCAGGACATCTTTTCCTGCCCTCTGCCTCTAGCCACACTGTGCTCAGAAGGGGAGGGGTTTGGAGCAACACATGAACGCAGCAGTTAGTGTTGAGTGCGGTATTCACGCTGCTCTTCTGGGTGGCTATTCTCAAGCTCCGCCCTCCACCTCTAACCACACTGTGCTCTGAAGTGGAGGGGTTTATAGAGAACTCTGGAGACATCAGCGTGGCAGCCGACGCTGACTATGGTCTCCGCACCGCTCTTCTCAGCAGAATTGTCTTCTCTGGGGTGAGCTGGAGGCGGCTCTTCTGGTGTTTTTTAGGCAAAAGTCACAGTGAGGGGGGAAATTCAATAAAAACGTGACCTCCATCACTACCATGACTAAATCTTAGCCCTACTCATGAGCAACTGTGTTTAGGGTTGGGCCCACTGTCAGCTTCTGGCAGCATAGAAGACCTGTGCAGGGAGGGGGAAACTACCGCCCACCCGTTGCCCGATGTTGCTGCTGCCAAAGAAGTCTGACATGCTCAGAAGCGTAGTCCTTGCATGCCACTCTTAGGCAACACAGCAGCCTCAGCATACGCATGCACACACATGACCGGTGTGTGTGTGAGAGAGAGAGAGAAAAGAGGGGAGGGGTGTGTGCGTGAAGGAAAAGGACAGGAGAGTGAAGAGGAAATTGTGGGTGTGGTGGTGGGGTTTGAGGGTTTGGCATGGTTGCTTTGCCCCTGCGCACTCTGCATTTTTATGTTTGGGGAAAACATGGAAGCTTTGCCTTGCCATGTGGTTTGGAGTGCTTGGTTTGCTCCTGCACACTCTGCATTATGTATGTATGACAGCGTTGCTGTCAACCTGCAAAGGGAAAAGGATTGGGAGTAAAAGAGCAAGACTAAGTGTGAATGTATGGAGCCTAAGTTGTAAGGGAGAACAATATGCAATAGTGTACATAATCTTTGCTGCTGTTTTTCAATTTCCATGCTTTTTGGAGTGGGACTGAATTTCCAAGGGCTTTAACTCCTTTCTTAAACAGAAAGCTTTTTTGATTATGGAATATTGTATTTTATGACTGTAAAGCACTCTGAGTGACATCTAAAGGCAGGAGAATGCTATGAATGAATATATATATATATATATATAATTTTTACTATTAATATTGTCAGCAATATTATTAATTATCATTAATACTAATTATAAGTAATACTAATACTACTACAAATAATAATAGCAGCAGCAGCTTCAAGGTCTTAAATAGTTTGCCTCTTGTCTCTCTCTCTCTCTCTCTCAAGACGAACATCAACCACAATCTAAACAAAAGTTTAGGACTCCTTGGTTCTCAACATGGAAAGATGAGGCTACACCATCAGAATGTCAGCTTCCACTTCACCTGGGAACCATCTGCAAAGTCCAGAAGCATTCACTCAGGGAAGCACTCCTGTCCAACCATGGTGACACACCTATAGCACCCTATTCTTCCACTGGTAGGATGGGGCTTTAAAAGGGCCTCTCAAGAAGCAACGGTTGTCTAAATGAGTAGATTGCTATGTGGTTGCTGCTGTGAACTTGCTGCGTGTTCACGTACAAGTCCAATCAAGCCTTGTTTCAGCCTTTCCCTGCCTGTCGCCTAAACCTCTGGTCTGGATCTGATCCTCAGCCTCTGACCCCGTTCTGGTTCCTGGCACAGACTCCATCATTGCTCATGCCTCTGGACGCTTGTCCTGATGTGGGTCCCTGACAAAGAATCAGAGTCCAGAGTTATCTGCAAATAAGCCACAATAAGGTGTAGGCCGGCAGGTCACTGGCACGTGCCTTGGAAAACAGGAAAACTTGAACCTTCCCCCTGTCTTGCGGCCCGCCCTGGACTAGCAAGCTAGATTCTCCCTAGAATGGCTTATGATTTGGCCAAATGTTATCACTCTCTCCTCCTACCTCACAAGCATTTTGAATGTATTTATGTTTTTGACCAGCTTTCATTTATTCTTCCTTGTCCATCTGTTGTGGGGTTTTTTTGGTTTTTTTTTTTAATTGTGTCTTTTGATAATCAGCGTCCTCTGCTGGATTTTCATTAATCATAAGCAGGTTGAAAATAAGACACCTAGTTTTAGGTAATAATTGGGTAATAATCTATTCTTAACGGAAAAATTAAAAAATGATGCCTTAAAATTTCAGTCTTGTTTAATTTTCAAGGACTTGACCTTCATTCATGCAAAAATGCAAGAATACGTAAAAAGAATTTTGCATTCACAATCTGCTCTAAAACAAATATGTAAATACGATGGAAGGAAAAAGCATTACAGGAACAGGTTTTGGTTTCAATTTTCCAAAGAATTAAAGTGCAGATGTTTTTAAATTTAAGATGTTTTTATTTGTTACAGCTTTCTTTCAAAGCCAGTTGTGTGCGTATTTGAAAGAGACAGAAAAAGAAGCTACGGAAGTAGTCCTACCTGAGTTTGCCTCATTGCCCGTTCTACTCGACGAGTACTTCCTTTCTCAAGCCTCGACCGGAGAAGTAAAGCTGATGTTTGAATGGCCCAGAACTTAGGTTGCGAAAGTAAACACTGGGGGGGAAAGAAAGAGTAGTTAAGTTTTTCATTTTAAAAGTTTGGGGGAAAGGTAAACTTTAGAAGTATACTCCAAACAAAAAATAGGGACAAAGTAGTACAGTGGTATCTTTTATTGGACCAACTACAGTTGGTGGAGGTATGCAAGCTTTCGGACCTTTATTTTATCTAAATAAAAAAATCAGCCAGCCAACAAACTGAAACCCAGTCTGTAACCCAAACTAACACTGTCTTCTACTTGGTGAATTAAAGTCAACCACACATATAAGCATATTGCTTAATATTAACACTAACGTCTTCTACTTGATGAATTCAAGTCACCACATGTAAGCATATTGTCAATATGTTCATTGTCTAATACAAGACTGTAAAAAAAAAATCCCATTTCCAAGTGCTTGTACGTGTGTGTAAGATTTCTTTTGGCAGGAGGAGAGAACGGACAAATTCAAATTATTTGGCATAGATGGCCCCAAGTTTGATTTCATCTGAATAAAGCTTATTTCAAATCATGCATGTGATATGGGGTTGAAGCCAATAGAAAGCTCGAAAACAAGAAATGCAATTACAGCAAGAGTGGGAATATTTTATACCACTATTTAACAAGTAACGAGGTGCTTCTTGTACCATATCAATGTTGTGTAACAGTATTGTTAAGGTAGTTCATTTAGTAAATTTCACTTTCCTTACCTCTATTAAAAACACCAAAATTCTTTGTTGTGAAACTTTTAAAAAAAAACAAAGATAGATACATATTTGCTGAAAACATTCAGATCTGTTCTGGGCATTGATTAGATCCTGCTCCCACTGACTTCATTGTGATCAGAATTTCTTCCCATGAGAACAGTGTTCGAGCGGAGCATAAATGTGACACCATAATGGTGATGTTTTGACAACGTCCCTTCACTGAGGTGTTACAGCACATGTATTGGGAAGGCTGTTGCTCATTGTCACCTAACTAGAACCCTTCCTTCATTGAAAGGCTACTGAAAGCTCATTACAGAAAGCAAGTGTTAGTGTTTGCCTTTGTGAAGGGTTCTAGTTAAGTAACAATGAGCAACAGCCTTTCCACATCTTTGTTAAGGAAACATTCGCCACCATGGCCTCAAGTAGCCAAAATATTTAGTTAGTGTAACAGTCTGCCTCTAAAGCTGAGCTACAAGACATAACTCTGCAGTCGCTACCTAGTCATTTCTGCTATCTGAAACATTAGTTACAGTCACCAGAACCCTAAATGGCCTGAAACCTAGTTGTCTGACAGGTTAACTCTCTCCTGCTCATCATGACAGGTACAATCCACTGCCGTACAATGCTAAATCTTGGGTTTAAATTTCTGACTATAGGCAGAAGTCAGGGTTATTCTCAATGGAGGACCCACATCTCTGGCTTTTGGCCTCTCCAGCAGTCTAATACCATAGAATCATAGTGCTGGAAAAGTTCTCAAGAGTCACCTAGTCCAATTCTCCACATGCATGCAGGATGACTACAGGTAGAACATCCCCAAGAGATGGCTGTCAAGCATCTTCTTGAAAACATCCAGAAATCAAGTGTCTATAATCCCGCATGGCAACCTGTTCCATTGCTTCACAGCTCTGACTATTAGGAAATTGCTTCCACCCGATATTTTAACCAAAATCTGCTTTTTGGAATCTGACAGATTTTAGACTGCTATGCAGGGTATGTTGCCATTTTGCCTTTAATGGCAATCCTGATTTCAAAATATATACAAATGATTTGTTTTTAAGCCAATTTAATTCCTGACTTCAAAACAAAGGGATGGAATTACTAAACAAAGATTTACACAAATGGAAGCTGTGGATGCAGCCACATAATGTGCTTGCTGTGCCTTGGGCTTACCCCACTCCAGGCAGCCTTACCATGCGATGCATCACATCATGTGCCTCGCAGCTGCCAAGATGTTCCCCCCGCTGCATGACGGGGCGGATAGCTAGCTGCTACACCCTGTGTCCCCAGAAGGTGATCAGGGACACAGCACGTAGTAGTCTTACTGCACACTGCGTGGGCGGCTGTCACACGGACACACTCATCTCCAACCACCTCCACCGATCTCCACGCATGGAGTCATCCCTGTTTTGGCCAATGGCTCTGTGCGTGGGCAATGGGTGGAGCGCACACACACCCCGCACCTGTCGTAGTGGTCACATGGGACTCCCCCCAAGCATCCATATGCAGGTACCCATGTGTGCATTGTGTGGGAGCGTCTTGTGTGAAAATGGCCCTAGTCTGCCCTGCCATGCAGTCTGCTACGAGGCTTTTAAGTGGAAGGTACAAGCTCCAGTCCTGCATGGCCCACGTAACAGCCAGCGGTGGGACAGCTGGTGGGCCAGGAAAGAGGTGGGGCAAGGCCGGATGCCGGCTTATGTGTCCGGTGACTTGGCATTCTATGAGTGCAATAGCAGCCTGTGTGCCTGGCTGTTCTGCGGAGGGGGATGGTGCTACCATCTTTGTGGGGGGCAGGCCCCTTTTGGAAGACTACCACTTAGGGAGACCCCACCTCCCTGTCCTGGGGTGGGGGACATAATTGGGACATAAGCCCAGGCCTGCCACAGCCTTACTACACCACTGGAAAAAAACTGCCCAAATTGGATGGCAATCTAATATTTATTGCAACCGTTAAACCTCATGATATGGTGTGACCGTCTTTCCTGCTCCCTGTGGTGGCCCCGATCTGGTGGCAGTGACTGCCCACCACAGGGCGTGTGGGTATCAAGCCTGCTGCAGCTCATGTGGAGGCACCCAATGATTCTATTAGGAAAATTGGTGAAAGAGCCTGATCAAGAGACAATTTGCAGCTGTGGTGTAAGCCTCATGGAAGACATTTATCATTATTATGGGTTTGTTATTTTATGATAAGATTAGACAGAAATGGTTAATGATACTGATATCTAAAAACTACTTTTGAAGACAGACAGACAGACACACAGACAATATGGCACTTAGGAAATAAATCACCACCAGCAATTTATGTCCTGGAAACATTTGCTATTTTAGCACAAAAAGAAAGGAAAAGATCTAAGCAAGGAAGTTAATATGGGGACAGCATTAACTTTTCTTTTTAAAAAAAAAAATTTCTTTCGTCCCCTCCTCCCAGTATTATAAGTGTTAACCTTTTCAATTTGTAAATTGATTTTTATTTGTGACTGGTGTTTGGCAGAAAGCCGTAAATAAATTAAGCTAAAAATGCATGCATCAACAAAACGTCAGGTACACTGTAAAACATTCGCAATGGAAAAAACAGAAATATTTTATAATGCAAGTATAGCATACATAACAGAATAGCCTTTTGTAATAGAGAGTAAGTACAATGAACAACATGCGAGCAGGTGTTTTCAGGTTTGGCTCATTTGTAACTAAATTAGTACTCTCTTCTCTCTCTATTCTCTCTGCTGTGGCCAAACTTACAAATACATGCATTCAGTTTTAATATCATCCTGCTGAGAGAAGTATAATGAAATGAAAAATTGAAGTTAACATTTAGGACACAATTGTTTTCACTCAAGGACTTTGAATTGCATTTTGGAACTTGTAGTAATAGGCATTTTGAAGGTTTCAAATGCCTACTCAGTACAGACTGTGTTCCAGAAAAATAAGCAATTCTAGGAAGCCTTTGAAATCCTACAGTTTTATAGTTCCATCTGTGGTCAAAACCAGACATTAATACACACTTCCTTATTTCAAAAGTGCACACCTGTGAATAAGATTAAACCAAGGCTGCCCAAAAGAAAGAAAGCACAAAATACTTCTCAATTAACTGTAGAAAGCACAAAGTACTTAATTAATTGTAGAAAGCACGAAGTACTTAATTAATTGTAGTGTGCGCTACTTAGGGGCAATTAAAAGGCATGAATTAATTTCAGCGATAAAGTTAATAGATAAGAGGAATCTGAATGAGAAGTCATCCCTTCATTTTCAGATGCAAACATTCATTCACTACCACATTAGCTCCCTACTCAGTATACGTTTCTACACACGCACAAGATTTTTTCAAACTCTATCATGTCACACAACACCAATTTAAAAACAAAAAATTAAAAATTAGTAATATTCCAATAGCTCAAATTTACAAAACTGCATCGCTATTTCACCAAGTTAGTTCAGAATGAAAATTTATGTCAACAAAAAACAAAGGCTAAGTAACAACTTTTTTTTTTTTTTTGGTAAGACGAGCATCAGTTTTTTAATATTTGTAAAAAGTCACAATACCATACAGTCTCTCTTTACAAGGCACGTACTGTTGAAGAAAAACAAATGCATAGGTTAACAAGACCTGTGAGGGAATACATGCCTGGTTTCAAGTGAACAAAAAATCTTGTTTCTACCATCTGGGCCGCAAACACACCTGTTACTTCACTTCTGGTGGGTAAGTCTCAATTCTTTAAAGCTACTGAACAGTTGGTTTATTTTTTGTGTGTCTGGAGAGAAGAGAAAAAAAAATCTTGGAATATGAATCAGAGGAAGGAAATGGTTTGTCTGCTCCCCTCTACTCCCTTTGACTTCACTCTGTCCCTCTCTCCTTTCCTTCTTTTGTTGCTGGGGGTCTGGTGCAGGAGTGCTATTCCATATTTCATTTTCAGATGGAGACTTTCCACAGGGACCATTGAAGAGGGTATTTCATGTAAGGAAGCCCTAAAGTGGCCGCCCTCCGGCTGTGGAACTCCCCCCCACTGGAGATCCACCTTTCCCTGAATCTCCCCTCTTCATAAATTCTGTAAGACCTGGCTGTTCCGCTGCGAGGGAGATGGGTAGTGGATGGAGCGGGGGGATGCTTTGTGTTTTGTTTTCTTTGGAGGGCTGGTGGGGTTTTAGTTTGGCCCTGGGATTGTTCATTTTAATGAATCTTAATTATTTATATTTTATATTGTTTTACTACTTTGTATTTTTATTTGTTGTACGCCGCCTCAAGTTGCCACGTGGCAGGAGGAAAAGAAAGAAAGAAAGACAGAAAGAACAACGAACAACATGTGTTGTGAGTGTACCAGTGACTGCACTGGTCTTTTTCATCTGACCCAGGTCCTGCAGTCTCAGTGCTTCCCGGAGTTTGACGGCTGTGGCAGACTGGATGAGGTTGATCCGACAAACTGAATCCCAACAAGACAGAGGTGATGCTCATTGACGGGTCTGGAATTATTATTATTATTATTATTATTATTAACAAACATTTATATAGCGCAAGCAGTGTACCTGGCACTTTACAAAGTAATAAAATAGACACGGTCCCTGCCCCTAGGGCTTACAATCTGAGAGACAGGAGCTGGGGGAGAGACTTAGGAAGGGGAACAGAGGGAGAGACAAGGGGTCTAACATTCATGAAGATGCGAGGTCTCAAGTGCACGTACTTGGCTTGGTTACGATGAGAATGACAGCAGGCAGGTCCATGTTGCAAGGATAAGGGTAAACCGATCGTAGGTATAGGAATAGTGGCTCAGCAGGATAAAGAGTCAGACAGAGCAGAGCGAAAGAGGTGAGTTTTAAGGAGAGATTTGAAGGTATGAAGGGAGGGGGCAAGGCGGATGTGGACAGGGAGGGAGTTCCAGGCATGGGGGGCAGCAAGTGAGAAGGGACGAAGGCGCTTAGGGGAGCAGGGAAGGCGTGGAAGGGTGAGAGAAGGGACAGAGGAGGAGCGAAGTGCACGGGCTGGAGTATGGAGGGCGATAAGTGCAGAGAGGTAGGGGGGAGCAAGGTTGTGAAGAGCTTTATAGGTGAAGACTAGGAGCTTGTGCAGGATTCGTTCAGGAAGGGGAAGCCAGTGAAGCGAAGAGAGGAGGGGCTGCACATGGTCGAAGCGACTGGCGAGGTAGATGACCCTGGCAGCAGAGTTTTGGACAGAGATGAGGGGAGAAAGGTGAGACCGGGGAAGGCCAGTGAGAAGGAGGTTACAGTAATCGAGGCGAGAGATGACCAGAGCATGAACAAGAGTTTTGGCAGACGAGACAGAGAGAAAAGGGCGAATCTTAGCAATGTTATGGAGGGAGAAGCGACAGGATTTAGCAACAGAGTCAATGTAGGGTTTAAAAGAAAGGGGTGAGTCAAAGATGAAGCCTAGGCTACGGGCTTGGGGGACAGGCAGGATGGTGACTCCATCAATAGTTATTGACAGTGAGGAAGGAGAGGAAGGATGAGGGGGGAAGATAAGGAGTTCAGTTTTAGCCATGTTGAGTTTGAGTTGACGTTGAGACATCCAGGTAGAGATGTCAGAGAGACAGTTGATGAGACGAGCTTGAACAGAGGGAGAGAGAGAGGGAGTAGAGAGATAGAGTTGAGTGTCATCAGCATAGAGGTGGTATTGGAAGCCATGGGAGGCAATGAGTTTGCCTAAGGATGAGGTATAGATCGAGAAGAGGAGAGGGCCAAGAACAGAGCCTTGAGGAACACCAACTGAGAGGGGGAAGGAGGAGGAGGCGGAGTTGGAGAGAGACACATTAAAGGAGCGGTCAGAGAGGTAGGAGGAGAACCAGTTATGGACAGAGCCACAAAAGCCAAGGGAGTGAAGGGAATCCAGCAAGAGTGAGTGGTCAACAGTATCGAAGGCAGCAGAGAGATCAAGGAGGACAAGAATGGAATAGAGACGTTTAGATTTAGCCACCAGAAGATCATTGGTGATCTTAGCGAGAGCAGTTTCAGTAGAATGAAGGGGGCGGAAGCCAGATTGGAGGGGGTCAAGGGAGGAGTTGGAGGATAGGAAGTCAAGGCAGCGGGAGTAGACAACACGTTCAAGCAGCTTGGAAGCAAAAGGAAGGAGTGAGACAGGACGATAGCTAGAAGGGTCAGAGGGGTCAAGAGTGGACTTTTTGAGAATAGGAGAGACTGTGGCATGTTTGAAGGCAGAAGGGAAAGAGCCAGTAGAGAGGGAGAGGTTGATGATGTGCAGGAAGGAAGGGGCGACAGTGGGAGTAATGGAGGTGAGGAGGCGGGAAGGAATGGGATCAAGGGGGCAAGTGGAAGGGTTGGAGGAGGAGAGCAGAGAGGAGATTTCCTTAAGGGAGGCAGGGGAGAAGGAGGACATGAGAGAAGGAGGGGGAGGAGGGAGAGGGGTGGGAGTGGGGAGAGGAGTGGGAAGCGATGTCGAGGCGGATCTGGTCTATCTTGGGTGAATTCTGGGTGAGGAGGCATTACCTGTTACTGACGAGGTTTGGCATGTGTTGGCATCTCAGGTTAGGGAGTGCTTTTCGATCCACAGCTGCGGATGGATCTCCAGGTGTCTGCTGTGGCCAGGAGTGCGTTCTGCCAGTTACATCTGGTGAGGCAGCTCCGCCCCTATATCTCAAACTCTGACTTGGCCACTGTCATCCATGCATTTGTCACCTCGAGGCTAGACTACTGTAATGTACTCTATGCGGGGCTGTCCATGGTGATGGTTTGGAAGCAGCAGCCCGTCTGCTTACTGGGACGGGTCGCCGAGAGCACATCATGTCGATGTTCCAGGCTCTGCACTGGCTGCCTATAGTCTTCCGGGCCCCATTCAAGGTGCTGGTGTTGACCTATAAAGCCCTTAACAGTCTGGGCCCTACCTATCTGAAGGACTGCCTCACTTCCTGGGCGGGTCCTGCAGTTGTCGGGGGGGCATCCTCTTGGAGGTTCACCACTATAAACGGGTGGGGACTAACAGGCGGGTGTTCTCGGCGACAGCTCCAGTGCTGTGGAACTCTCTCCTAGTGGGGGTCCACCTCAGCCCAAGCCTTCTTGTGTTCCACCATCAGTATAAGACCTGGCTCTTACGCCAGGCATTTGGCGGGGGAGGGGGGGTTGGTTATTTTTTTGGCTGCACACAATTTGTATTTTTATTGTTTTAGATTGATTATTTATTTTGTTGTTTAATTATATTTTTTATATTGTATTTTTATGACTTTGCTGTGAGCCACACCGAAATGCCTGAGGCAGAAGGGAAGGGGTAGAAGTTTATAAAATAGTAGTAAATAATAATACCCACAATTTGTTATGTGTATTTATTTATTTATAACATTTAATATTCCGCCCCTCCTGCCTCGGGCAGCTCAGGGCGGCTAATAGTAAATCATCATAAAACCACAACATCAAAATCTGACCCCTCATCAAAATAATTGCCATAAAACTAAATAAAATAACCCAATCTCCCCCTAACCCCACCCCCTTCCCCCACACCCTCGCCAAATGTCTGGCGGAACAACAGAGTCTTACATGGCTGTTGGAAGGTGAGCAGATCTGAAGAGAGTTGGGCCTCCTACAAGAGGGAGTTCAACAGCAACAGTGTGGCCACTGAGAACTCCCTCCTCAAGGTGGCCATCCACCGACAGTGCGGGACTTCAAGGAGAGTGCCCTGGCAGACCACAAAGGCTGGCTTAGGGACTGGGGGGTGAGATGGTCCTACAGATAAGTGGGACCCAGACCATGTACGGCTTTAAAGGTCAAAACCAGCACCATGAATCAGGCCCGGAAGACTACTGGTAGCCAGTGCAGTACACGTAAAACCGGAGTTATATACTCATGCTGGCCCAGCCCCATAAGTAAATGGACTGCCATATTCTGCACTATCTGCAGACTGTCCCCATTGGCAGTCCCACGTAGAGCGCATTACAATAGTCTAGTCTCAAGGTAATGAAATCATGGATGATGGTGACATAGTCAAAGTTAGAAATATAGGGTTGGAGCCTTCTAACAAGATGTAATTAGTGGAAGGAGCCCCCAGCCACAGTCGCTACCTGATTATCCAAGCGCAACTGCAGATCTAGGAGCAGTCCCAGGCTCCAGACTTGAGATACCAGAGGAAGGCGAACCCCGTCTATGATGGGTGTCCTTCCCTCCCCCAGTTCACCGGCCCTACAAACCAGCATCATCTCTGTCTTATCAGTATTCAGCTTCAATCGACTCACCCTCATCCAGTCCCCCACAGCTGCCAGACACTGGGAAAGGACTGAGACTGCTGAGCCTGGGTCAGATGAAAATGAGAAGTAGAACTGGGTGTCATCAGCATATTGATGACACCATACTCCAAGCCCCCTCATGAACTTGCCCACTGCATATATACAGTGAACCAGGGGGGGGGGAGGAGACGACAGAATAGAACCCTGCAGCACTCCACACAGGAGGCTCCGGGGAGACAATGAACAGTCCCCCAGCACCACTCGCTGGAATCTCCCAGCTAGAAAAGAATGGAAGCGTTGCAAAACAGCTCCGCTCACTCCAGCCAAATCACGCAGGCACGTCACAAACACCTCATAGTCAACGGTATCAAATGCTGCTGAACGCTCTAACAGAATCAGCAGGGTCGAATTTCCCATCTAATTCTAGGTGCAGATAGTCGACCAAACGCACAAGCGCAGTCTCAGTGTCATAATCCGCGCGTTAACCAGACTACGATGGGTCTAGAAAACCAATGCTGTCCAGATGCGCCTGGGGTTGCTGAGCCACTGCCTACTCAATAACCTTCCCTAAAAAGGGGAGGTTAGCAACAGGTCGACAGCTGGCAGGAGAATCAGCATCAAGCAAAGGCTTCTTGAGCAAAGGCCGAACCAACAACAAAAAGGTTTTATTACAATAACATCGGCGCTCACCATGGCCAGAAATAAAATAAAATGTATACTGCTTAAATTTATAAACACACCGACAAATGAGATAACATTATACATAAAATTATGCAAGTAGTAATGGGTGCCTAAGCCTGAGACATTCAGCCTGGTATGCAAACAAGACAAGGTTACAAATAGTATTTAAAGTTTTGCTCTGTAGTAACCAAATTGTCTTCTCACGAACAGTGAAAAAAGGAATGTTACACAAAAGAGGATCAAAGCAAGGCTAATCTTATCTCAGAAAAAAAAGGGCACTCCATCACATAGTGGAATATATTCTCAACCTTCCCCAGGGGGCAACTACATTGTCTTTGGTCCCCTAGTATGCCACGTCACCTTCCCACTAGCATTGCAGAGGGCATCTGCTCACAGCAAAGACATGTTAAAGAGGTCGTTAGATTATAATGCAGTGCTGATATTACAAAACCTCTGGCCCACCCTCCAGATTATATAAAATATACGAGGAGGCGATTCTAGAGAAGAGCATGTTTGCTATGTCTTCCTGAAAAGAGATATCTCCAAGTCTCTCTGCCCGATAGTATACTTTTCTCGCTCTGAGAGAAACCTGTAATTCTCTAAAAAGAGATAACCCAAACCACAGGACGTTGATGTCTGAATAATACTCCTAAGCCCGGAGAAGGCATCCCAAAGTCTTCTAGATAACAGATCTTTGGTCAATCTGGCAGGTGAGTAAGCCAGAATCTTCGCCCAATAACTAATACGTGGAATCTTGACAGTTATCAGTAAATCATTAACTCCTGTTTCCAAGCGTAAAAAAGCTGTTTGGGGGGGGGGGGGAGACACGGAGTCCCAAAAGGGAAGGTAGAAATTCGCTAAGTGGTCTGTTTAACTCTTTAGTTGCTGCAAACCCCCAGACGGCCACCCCATATAAAATACTTGAAGAAGCCTTAGAGTCAAAAACTTGGATCTCTTGTCACAAGATACAAAAAATCTCCACACAGTCCCAATAATCGAAACAATGGCTGTTTTCACATGGAATGGCCCCACCCACTGCTGGGTGTTTCTGGCGGGCGTGTGGTGGTGGAGCATCCATGGAAACAGGCCGGCAGTGGGTGGGGGGATGGGTGTGTGTTGCGTGCATGCCTGTGTAAACGCCATGGGCGGTGGGTGTTTATGCGTTTGCGCTCCCACCGCACACCCACCTACACCCATCACCCACCCATCTCCACCCACGGGGCCATCCAGAAAACCAGAGGCCCCATGGGCGGAGGTGGATGTGTGTCTGTGTAAAGGGACACCCACCCACCTACACCCACCCACTCCCATCCATGTAAAAATGGTCTATCTTGGCCCTGATATCCTTGAAATGTTGCGACCAAGAAGGAGCTGAGGTAAAAATTTCACCTAAGTATCTATAATGGGCAATCAGCTCAAGTTGGTTTAACCCAAGTCTTCAGATGAACCTCTAGGACCTTCTGCCCCATCGCATAAACGTAGTTTTACCATAATATATTTTTATATTTGTGCTCTAGGGGAGTTACGCTCTGACCTTGATGACTGCTCGCTCGATGACCTCGTTCCTTTTTGGAACATCTTGTTGACCAAGGCCATCAATCGATTCCTAGGCGTCCACTCCCTAAATGCCAGCACTGCAGACCTCCTTGGTTTACTGAGGAACTGCAGCGGCTGAAGCAGGAAAGGTGGCGGTTGGAGCAATGGTAGTGCCATTCTTGTGCTGAAGCCAACTGATTGCATCATAGAGCCAGTTTACAAGTGCATACTGTGGCTGTGCAGGCAGCGAAGAAGGGGTTCTTCACTGTTCTCATAGCATCTGCGAAGTCTTATCCAGTAGAGCTTTTATGGGTGGTGAGGGGGCTGGTCGGTCCGGCCCCCCTCCACCTGGAACTGGAACTTTCCAGTGCCCGATGTGACATGTTTGTTGAGTACTTGGCGGATAAAATTGTTCATATTTCACCACGACTTCGACACCACACTTATTACAATAGGAGAACCAGAGGTTATGGAAGCCCCGCCTTGTCCGATTTTATGGAACCAGTTTCAGTGAGTGTCAACTGCTGATGTGGGGGATGTTCTTGGGGCAGTCAGAGCCACCTCTTGGGAACTGGATCCATGTCCGTTCTGGCTGGTTAAGGCCAGTCCAGAGACGCTGGGGCCATTGCTGGTGGGGGTGGTCAATGCCTCCCTTTGGGAGGGCAGAGTACCAAGCTGCCTTAAGGAGGCGGTGGTGTGGCCTCTATTCAAAAAGCCCCATTGCTTGTCATTGACTCCCTCGCCAGCTATCCGAGCCGAGGTGGGCGGGATTGTTCTTGAATGGTTCTGTTCCTTCCTGGCTGGAAGAACTCAGCAAGCAGTGCTTGGGGACTATTTTTCATCTGCTCGAGACCTCTCATGTGGAGTTCTGCAAGGTTCCATTCTATCCCCTCTCCTGTTCAACATGTATATGTAGCCGCGGGGCGAGGTTGTGAGGTTTGGTGTTCAGTGTCATCAATATGCTGAGGATACCAAACTCAATCTCTCCTTTTCATCTGACCCAGACCGGGCAGTCTCCATGCTTACTCGGTGTCTGGCAGCTGTGGGGGATTGGATGAAGGTTGGCCAACTGAGGCTGAATCTTGACAAGACGGCAGTGATGCTGGTGAGGAAGGCGGAAGGGTTGACGTTCCTCATCACTGATGCTGTCCGCCCATCACTGATTACCCAGGTTCGCAGTCTGGGAGTGCTCCTAGACTCCCGACTCCGCCTGGATGCCAAGGTGGTGGTTGTGGCGAGGAGTACATTCTGCCAGTTACATCCGGTGCAGCAGATTTGGCTGTATGTCTCCGACTATGACCTGGCCACCATCATCCATACTTTCATCACCTCATGACTGAACTATTGTAACAAGTTCTACATGGAGCTACCCATAGTGATGGTTTGGAGACCGCAGCTAGTGAAGAATGCAGTGGTAGCACCAGTGCTCCATTTTATGCACTGGCTGCCTATAGTCTTCTGGTCTTGATTCAAGGTGTTGGTGCTTACCTATAAAGCCCTATAGACCCTACCTACCCGCGGGACCACCTCACTCCCCAGACCCTGGATCGACCCATGGCCAGCCGGGAGCACCCTTCTCAAAGTCCCCCGGGTATCCCGGGGGCGACTACAGAGAGGGCGTTCTTGGTGGTTTAACCAAGGCTGTGGAACCCCCTCCCGGCAGAGGTCTGGGTGGCCCCAGACCTCTCCTTCTTTTGAAGACAATGCAAGACCTGGCTGTTCTGCCAGACCTTTGGCAAGGGAGATATGGGGGGGGGGATTGGGTTAGGGTGGCTTGTAGGGTATTTTTCTTTTGGAGTACTCTTTCAAAGCCTCCATATGGATGGAATTGTTTTATTATGTATTTGTATTTATATTTATGTTTATTATTGTATTTTATTGTGTTTTATGAATTTTTAGCCTTGTTATAATTGTTATACCTTGGCTATATGGAATCAAAATATATTGGAATTGAAAGAACGTGCGGAGAATTAAAGATGGGCGCTTCAAGCTTCTTAAACAAGTCATTAACATAAAAATGCAAAGTAAACGGGCCAGTACACAGCCTTACTGAACTCCTATATTGACCTTGAATTCATCAGTCAGTTGCCCTGCAAACCATTCCTCACTTTAGCCCACGAGTTCTCAAGATAAGCAATCACTAATTTTAAGAGGGTCAGATTGATGCCTTAATTAGATAGATTTCTCCATAGGATAATCCTAATTCAAGGAATCGAAAGTGGCAGTAAAATCAATAAATGCACAAGAGCAAGTGGACCTGTGTACCAAAGTGTATTTATATTGTAAATACTGCAATGTAAAAATGTGGTCCATGGTGGAATATCCTTCCTCGAAACCTGCTTGGCCCTCATGTAAGATACCTGCATCATCAACCCAGAACTGTAGCTGTTGCTGGAGAGGTTTTGCATAGCTCTTTGCCAAAGTACTGATAAGGCTAATTGGTCTGTAAGAAAAGGGTTGATCTCTTAACCTCTCTTATAAATGGGGACAATTACGTTACCACACCAAGAATCCACCAGGCAGAGTTACTAGTATAGACTTTGTCTGGAATGCCATCTGGACCAGGAGCCTTATTACTCTTAGACTATCAACAAAACATACATATGACGTTCTGTAACAAAATAAGTTTCACTCCAGGTGTCGAGGAGGTAGAGAGGAGTATCAACAACAGAGTCATAGGCTGAAAATGGTTGGAGTAATACTCCAGCCAAGTTTTGGGAGCAATATTAGCCTCTGTATTGATCCTCTCATTATAAACCTTAAAATTGGCTCGTTTCCAGAAGGACTTTGAATCTTGGAAGCAAGGGCTACTTTAAGCTTATCCCACAGAACTTTTTGGTACAGTGCCTTTTTCTGCCTCAAGAAGACTTTGTATTGTTTCCTTAAAGCTCTACATTGAAAAAGACCACTAGTCTTACACTTATCTATTTAGCTCTTAATGACAGAGAATTCTTCAAACGCCAACAATCCTGATCGAGCCAGGGACCATAGTTGGCCTTCCTGCGCTCCATCCTCTGTTGGTTTAGAACAGTTAAAAGAGAAGTTGATAACTCCCATGAGCATCTGAATTTTTCCAACACTAGTTGATTATTCAGAATGAATCTCAACTCCTGTATATCTGTTCCCAGCAGCTTAACATGAATACTATCAGACATTTTAACACTCCCATTTCAACTGGCGCCTAGTTGCTAAAGGGCTAGGCGCTGTATGAAACCCTCTACCAGAATCCAACAGCCCCTCAGCTGTCCTCCCATTAGCAATAGACAGATCGACTAACAATTCCCAACACAGGGGGGAAATGATCACTCTCAGGTCTATTGAGTATTTCAAAATCAGAAACCCTGTACCAAAAGGAGGGTTCCAGCAAAACCTAATCCATAATACTGGAGCCACGGGGAAAAACAAAAGTTGTTAAGCTGTCAAAAGTGCCATTAAGCACTCTCAAATTCAATGAAATTAAGAGTTTATACAAACTGCACACATGCATATTCAAGCGATTATCTGAAAGGAGTGTCATAGGAACATCCCATATCTTCTTTATAATATCATATTCTCCCCCAGCCCACTTCAGACAACCCCTCCTGGCATTAAAATCCCTGGCTATAATCAGTATCGTTGGGCAAAGTAAACTTTAAAAATCTCTATATACCCAAGCAGTTTATCCCAAAGACCTTTATGCCAGTTCTTGGAATTACTAGGTGGCATATAAACATTTACAGTAAGACAGAGTTCACCAATACTAATTTGAACTCTAACAGTAAGAGTGACAGAATCACAGCCAGATATAAAATTGGCTGTGAGGGATCAGTTGTTTGCTGCTACTAATAAAGCAAGGCCAGCAGATGGGCGGGCATGTCCAGTTTTAATACTGGCAGGTACGTCCAAAATGTAACCATTTAGAAAAAAAGGCTGGTTAAACCATGTTTCTTGTAACAAAAGGATAACAAATGCACACAAAAAAATGGAAAAATTGGGGTCACCGAGTTTAGACGTTAAGCCTGCCACATTCCATAACGAAGAAACATGGGACTTCTTCAATCTAATTCTCTGTCATGAGGGAAGAGTCAAACCCCCTCCCCCCCACGTTAATTTTAAAATAGGGGGTTGTAACCTGGATTGCCTCATGGCAATCCCCACTATAGTCAGATGCGTAAGGCTCAATGGCATCTAAGGGCAAGGGAGAAATCACTACATTAGTAAACTTTCCAATACAGGGGGCTGGGGGACATCTTCCCCTTATTTGCTGCTAAAGCTGCAGCCCACTCATCTTCTAAATACCTCATCAGTGTTCTAGTCAGTGTTCTGTTGTATACCTTTGAGCAATTTCTACATTTCTAGCATTGATAACCACAGGCTCGCAAACCCCATTTGTCTCCATGTATGCCTCTAGTTGTCTCATGTATGCGTATGTTACTTGAATGGAGTAGAGATTTCCCATTCTCGTCTTGGGGTAAACCCACAACTCTATCGTGATCGCAAGGTTTGATATCCTCTTCCCTGTTACCATTAAATCTAACCCTGGGTACTTCTGTGGCATACTCTTCAACCTCTTCTTGAGACAGTCCGACAACCTGCCCTCCCGCAGGGAAGCACTGATTGCCCCACTCAGCAACGTGCCCAATGTCTCTTGGCTGGTTTTCACCAACCAAGATGGGCATGGATTTAATCCAGAAGTAGTGGCTCTCACAGCCCCAATCCGTCAAAAAAGTATTCCACAAGGAAACAAGGCCATTGGTCATGTGGCAGTCAAGGTCAGAGGGTAAATCCCCCAGGGCATGCCAGAACCTAGATAGTTCCATAAGTCTTCGGGGCAAACCAATCTAACAGGCCCTGCACCCTACTCGGGGCAAAAGTGCACCGGGAATACATGCCTTTAGGAGGAAATGGTCCGACCATGACAAGGGACCCTCGCCGCCTGTTCTCTACCTTTGACTCCCTCCTCAAGCCTCCCTGTCCTCCCCCTCCTTCTTCCCTTTCTGCTCAGGATCTTGCCTCCTTCTTC
>QEPC01015561.1:2686626-2728081 GCA_003113815.1 Sphenodon punctatus
AATGTTAGACCCCTTGTCTCTCCCTCTGTTCCCCTTCCTAAGTCTCTCCCCCAGCTCCTGTCTCTCAGATTGTAAGCCCTAGGGGCAGGGACCGTGTCTATTTTATTACTTTGTAAAGTGCCAGGTACACTGCTGGCGCTATATAAATGTTTGTTAATAATAATAATAATAATAAGGGAGAAATATCTACACCCCCAATCATAGGACCCCCTGCCTCAAGGCCAGTGCAAAACACCAAGTCCAGAGTATGCCGCATCTCATGTGTCAGACCATATACTACCTGGGACAGGCCCATGGTTGTCATATTGTACACAACCCACACCCTACATGTTCAGGATTGCCAGCAGGGGGTGCATATAGGGCTTATATGTAGGGGATTGCATGCAGAGGGTGTAACCTGTATGTATTAGCACCCAAAGGTTATTTAAGACTAGTCTGGAAGCCTAGCAGAGGGAAGAGAAATCCACAGGAAAGCAGAGAGGAATTGCCTCTAGGCTGAGGGAATGGAGAGTAATAAAATGTATGTTAGGGTGCGGGTTTTTAAGCTCTGGGTGCCCTAGGTGTAACCCTGCAACAAAGGACTGTAGGGAATGAAAAATAAAGGAGTTATTGCCTGACCAACAGTGTGTTTGGTGTCTTATTTGGAGAAACTGAAGTATAAACATGGGTAGAGTTCCTGTGCGAGGTCCAAGCCGAGAATATGCCACGCTCAGGTTATTCATTTCTTTGCCATGCACTTTTATTCAAGGTGACTGGTGATCTTTACTCTGCTCATCAGTCTCTAAAGATCTATCAGGAAGATTACTTTGTAAAGTGCCAGGTACACTGCTGGCACTATATAAATGATTGTTAAGAATAATAATAATAATTCTGAATGCTGTGAGAGCCTCATTGACAAGCTCTCACAGCATTCAGAGCCTCATTGACAAGCTTGCAAAGCGTAGGCTGGAAGACACTAAAACAAGGTGGATTCACAACTAGTTGAAGAACCATCATCAAACTGAAAGGAGGTGTTGAGTGGGGTCCTTCAAGGCTCAGTCCAGGATCCAGTGATATTCATCAAAGCTTTTATTTGCGTAACCACATTGGTCCTTGCATACAACATTACAAATTTTTAACTTAAAAAATCTGACATCATGTCTAATTTTAACAGAACCCGCTGTTTTAGAATTTATATAACGTCAAAACATTTAAAATCATACTAACAAGAACGTAACTAAAACATGTAACAATTAACTACACGCTATAATTACCTCAAAATTGTTTGCACCAAATTTACCCACAGCTGAGAGAAAAGAAAAAGCAATATAACTACTCCCTATTCTCCCTGAGGCAGTGATATTTAACATTTGTATTAATGACTTGGATACAGGAGTAAAGGAAATACTTACCAAGTTTGCGGATGGCACAAAATTGGGAGTAGCAGCTAATATCTTGGAAGTTAGAACAGAATTTAAAAAAAATCTTGATAGGTTTGAAATCTGGGCTGAAATCAATAAAATGAAATTCAACCCAGATAAATGTAAAGTTTTGCATTTAGGGAAGAAAAAAAAAATGTACAAGTTTAAGATGGGGGATACCCAGCTTGGCAGCAGCACATGTGGAAAGGATCTAAGGATTGTGGTTGATCACAAGCTGAACATGAGTCAGCTGTGTGATGTGGTTGCAAAAAGAGCTAATGCTATTTTAGGCTATATAAACAGAACACTGTCTCCAAGTCAGCAGACATAATAATTCTACTCTATTCAGCACTTGTCAGACCTCACCTGGAGTAGTGGGTGCCACATTTCAAAAGGACATTGACAAACTGGAGTAGGTTCAGAGGAGGATGACAAAGATGATAAAAGGTTTTGGAAAGGAAGTCTTATGAGGAACGGTTGGAGGAAGTGGGTACGTTTAGGCTAGCAAAGAGAGATTAAGGGGAGACATGACAGCAGTCTTCAAATATCTAAAGGGCCACCACCAAGAATATGCCAAGAACAGTTCTTCACTGCTCCATAGGACAGGACTAGAAATAATGGGCTCAAGTCAAAGGAAGGTAGATTTTGATTAGGTATCAGGAAAAATTTCCTAACAGTAACAGTTGTTTTGCAATAGAAAACGTTACCTAGGGAGATCATAGGCTCTCCATCACTGGAAATGTTCAAGAGTCTGGACGGCCATCTGTCAGGGATGTTGTAGTTGTAGCCATCTTGCATCCAAGCAGGGGATTGGAGAAGATGACTTGCAAAGTTCCTTCCAACTCTTGACATTCTAGGATTCTATAATGCTACACTTAGACCAAGAACCTTTCGGTTTAAGGGAGGAGTTACCAATTAACCCATGCTCCAAAAAGATTGGAAATTGTAAGTTAAGGCGCTCACACACCATGTAAGCAGTAAAGATGTTGCACCATCTCTCATATTCTGCTTGCTTATAATTTAGGCTTCAGGCACCCACACTTTGCCCTAGGGTGCTTTTAGACAAGCACCTCCACACCCACCATCCGCTCACTATACATGTTTCAGGGCTGCAGTGGTGCTCTGTGGATCCCTGCAACATGTATAATGGGTGGGAGATGTGCTTGTCTAAAAGCACCCTTAGTCTTTCAAACCCTATCCTCTTCCTTTGCAGGCTGGGTAACACTGCTGCCTAATTCATTAAATAAGCAAATCCTCTTGCCTGATTCATGAAACAGGCAATGCTTATTTCATGAATGAGGCAGTGTCATTGCCTATTTTATTAATTAGGTGCTGGCACTGCTGATTTCATAATGAAACAATCTTGCTTATTTAATAAAAAAGCAATTTCACAAATTTAGCATAGCATATGCACTGCTTTTCAGTATCACTTGAAAGCAAAAACCTCACTTAGTGCTAAGGGTGTTATTGACTTCACTGTGTTTGTAAGGAAATATAAATTTAGCAAGGGATACAGGAGACTTTTACCTTAATTTGTTAATTCCTGGTATTGAAGGTTTTGAATTGGTGAGACACGTGTGGCCTAATACATGCTTAAATGCCCCTGTATTAAAGCTATTAAAGGGGATGATGAGGATTTAAGTCCGGAGTGGGGTGAGTCACTCCCCTTTTCTCTCTCTCCCTCCGGCCCCCAGTGGCTTGCTGCTTTCCTTTGTATTAAACTATCACACTGAAGGTTTTTTTAGAAAATTTTTTTTTAAAGAAATTACTCTCACCTCTCGATTTCTATACATTCCAACCCGGATTACACTTCTAGATTTCCTTGTAGTTTGTTGACAGATTTGGACTGACATGACTGGCAATTGACCATGGCTTGACTTTCTGACAACGGCTCTTTAATACCCCTGTGATCTTTGCTCAAAAGCAGAACTTATCAGGAGAAAGACTGGGAGTGCTGTCATTGGGTGAATTCAGATATTACGGGTGCCCGATTCACCACAGTGGATTCCCAGCAGTGGCGAACCGGCTAACCACCCCCTGTGGGCAAGAGAGGTCCCAAACAGATGTGATGGGAGCGTGACTACGGCAGGGAATCGGACCGGCAGACCACAGTCCGGGGCAGTGCAACAAACGTTATGCCGATCCCGGGCCATGGTCAAAGCACCTGGAAGGCGCCAGGGCGGCTCGTCCCGGCTGTTGATGCTCCTCCACTGCCTCCATGTGCAGCACGACCACCGCCTCCTCCCCCTGCGCCTCCTCCATCTTCTCCTTCTGCCTTGCTCTCTCACCCTCTGCTCTCCTCTCCCTTCCGCCTCGTTTCGTCCCGCTGCTGCTGTGTGCCCTTTACATTCCCTCCCCGGCCTGTGTTGTTGCTCGTTGCCTGGCAGCGACCCTGCATGCTTTGTCCCCGGCTGGGAATCATGTTGCTTGATTCTGGCCAGTGGTTGCTGTTTAGTTTTTACTTTTTTTTGTTTCCCGGTGGGAATCTCTTTGACCACGCTTTCTGAGATGGTCCGGTCTGGAGCTCCGGAAGCATGGTTATTTTTGAGCCCTGGTGGGGATTGACTGTAGTGAACATCTGGTGCCCGCGAAACAGACATTCAGGGCACTGCGGCCCCGCCGCGGGATTGACCTTGGTTTACTGTGGTTGACTGTGATCTCGTAACATCTGAAAATACCCATTGTCAGAATACCATGCTGTTCCTGATCTAACAGTGCCCTGTTCACATTTTCAACAGTCACAATAATCCAATTTCTCCCAGGGTGTAAGATTTACTAATTTTTGCTCTGTGAGTGAGTAGGGATGTTTAATCTGAATCCCTGACCTATGGGTTTCGATGTTCTCACTATCTTGGTTGATGTATGGCTAATCATTTGGCAATTGTTTTCCGGCTGATAGTCTCCATAATGGTAATGATTCCAATTGTCCTAGTTTGTTACCCATTATTACGCTCCAATAAAGAGCAAGGGCGCTTAACCAGAATTTATAATTTATGGGTCCCAGTGTTTTCACCATATTGGTCAGATGCACACATTTCTTTTATGCATTTATTGACCAAGGATTAAATGGTGTCTTACAGATTTGATAGAATCTAAGTTTTGATTTCTACCTGACTTCTTGGACCTGGATGCTATATTTTGTTTTCTATAACTAGAGCTCTAGATGGATTGCTTGTGTGCCCTGCTTAAAGAAAGGTTTGGATTTCCTGAATTGGAACTATTCTATTATAAAAAAGTTATTTTAGACTTTTTATTATTTGTTTTTAGGTCTGGGTGCAGGGCAGACTGTGAACTGTAATTTTTGTATCCTATTTTTTGTGTTTATTTAATTGGATTATGGCGAAAGCTGATCTGTAACAACAATAAAAATTATTTTAAAAAAAGAAGCTTAAATGCTAAAGCTAGATGGCAGAGCTTTCTCCCACTGCTTTGAAATGCAGCTCAGGGAAACCACTGCAGGGGATGGAAATCAGACGCTGCTCGCTGGACTGGAAGGCGCCCAGGCACCATTGGAAACAGCGGCACCGAGCGATTCCCAGATGTTTTGAGATGTGAACTAGGGAAGTCCCCAATAACCAGGGACTTTCCTAGTCTGCATCTCAGAACTTATGACTCAAAACTTTGACCATCTGATTAATGGTCAAAGCCGATAATCTGGGACTTAGTCTATGTCTCAAAATGTCTGGGAGTCACACAGTACCTCTGTTTCCAATGGTACTTGGGTGACTTCCAGTCCTGCGAGCAGCGTCTGATTTCCCCCTTGCAGGGGTTTCCCTGAGTCACATTTTAAAGCTGTAGGAGAAAACTTCCCATCTAAAAACACCCTGTCTGTGTGCTACATGTAGAGGTCAAAAAAGATATACTTCACATATTATCCAAAATATTGTACACGTGTATCTCTCTGAATAGTTATTGAATACTCAATATGGTAAAGTATTTATTTGTATTTTGACCAAGTTGTTTTTTTACACATTGTACAAACATTTAAAAAGAGATAAAATAATCTAGGTTTCCTTATCTTCTGGGCTAAAGAGGCAAAAGTGCACAGTGAATAAAATACAACTGATGAATTCTTAGTCAACAAACAAATACACTTTTCTTCCTTAGTCCAATAAAGTAAATCAGAGATTAATGGTCAAAGTCACCTCTGTCTGACAGAAAGGGCAAAAAAGAATATAAAGTTGCAAATCTTCAATTACATTCATCTTCAATTACACTCACAAGGACATAACCTTTCATTATATGAAATTTTATTTCATCTGCCTTCAAGAACATCAGACTAAAATGCAATCTAGTAATTGCTTCACGTTGTTTATAATGGGCAATAAAAGTTAAATAAGGTGCCAAAACAAGAGCATTTTATATATTTTTTACAAGTAAATATTAGAAGAAGCTACATACCAACGCCAAATCATTCTTGATACTCTCATCTATGGGTGAAAACAGACATGACGTTAACCACCCTTTAACCATCCTTGGTGGTCATTTATGCATGTTGCAGGGTTGTATAGGGCACCAATACAGCCCTGCAACATGCACAAAAAACCACAAAGGGTGGTTAACATCATGTCTGTTTTCACGCTATATCTACCAAAACCATCCTTCTTGTCTAAAGATACATCACTACAATCAAAGACACGTAAAACAATCCATGCCTAGACAGACTATTCTTAATATTTGTCATTTATTATGCCGCTTGTATTTGCAAATAAAATGTAGCTGATTGTTATCTTAGTGTAACACAAGAAACGAATTAAAAAATCGTAAGAAATTAGCACGGCAACTAAAAAAGATTTATTCTTCTGCACTGGCTGAGAGACTGGGACATGCTTAGTACAATTTTTCCACTATTAATCTAATATCCCATAGATTTTTCAGTCGCCTAAGACCACGCATTCAGTATGGTTTTGCTAGAGATTATAGCTGTTCACTCAACCTTTATGGCTAGGGTTTATTTCTGTCTATAAAATTAATCTTAGGGCTGTACAACTAAAATAGCATTTCACCCAACAAGTGTTAGCTTATCATGAACAGAGCTGGGCTTAAAACTCTTTATTGCAACCATTAGAAACACATCGCTTCATGTTAAAATCAACAGCAAGACCAAGCAACCATCAGTGAGCTGCACCAAGGAACAGTTTAATTAGAAATGGTATTTTTTCAGATTTGCTTTTTCTGGTATTGTCCGATATCTTCTGTAGCAATGTTATAACATTACATCATTAAAAATAAGACAAGCTGTCCTTTTGTCATAATTTGGCCTTTCCCAATTCCAAAATAATTTAAAACTGAACATTTGTTGTTTTTTAAAATTCTACTTGTGTGATGCAAAAATACTCAAATATATTGTTTCACAGTTACAGTACCATGCATTTGTATTGCTATCGCTTGCATTTTTTACTAGAAGACAGTAAAAAAATGTTGTTGCAACGTTCCATGTTTTTTTTCTCAACAGGATTTTTATAACTCTCTCCTTTTCCTCATCAGCAGCCACCAATTTTCCCCAGCAGACTGAGGCAGTGCTCTCAAGTGTCTGCTTAACAGCTGACAAAAATGAAGCCATTGTATAGCATATAAATGTGATCTTGCAAAGCACTGTAGTTGTTGGACTACATTTGCTCAAAATGCAGGCTTAAGTTTCTTAGGTACATTTATTTACTCCTAAGCTTGCAATACAATATAGCCCTCCCATTTTCTAGTCATCATTTATTTAGTTAGTTATTAATTAAAAGCATTTAATACCCCGCCTCTCCTGCCACAGGCAGCTCCAGGAGGCTCACAACAGTGTATCTTAATTAAAATCATGAAACTAATAAACCTACTACTACACCCTCATCCCTCTCCTTCCCCCCCGGCCCTGGTCCCTACCCATCTCCCATGCCAAACGCCTGGCGGAACAGCCAGGTCTTGCAGCTTTTATGAAAGAAGAGGAAGTTTGGAGCCAGACACGCCCCCACCGGAAGGGAGTTCCACAGCCTCGGCGCAGCCACCGAGAACGCCCTCCCCCATGTGGCCTCCTGGAAGACTCGGGGGAACCACAAGGAGGGCATCCCCCGATTACTGCAGGGGCTGGTCCAGTACCAGGGGTGGGGGGGTGAGGCAGTCTCGCACATAGGCAGGGCCCAAACCGTTTAGGGCTTTATAGGTTAAAACCAACACCTTGAATCGGGCTTGGAAGACTATCGGCAGCCAGTGCAGAGACCGGAGCACTAGTGTAATGTGCTCCCAGTGGCCCAGTCCCACCAGGAGACGGGCCGCCGCATTCTGCACCAGCTGCAGCCTCCGGGCCATCACCATGGGTAGCCCCACAGAGTGCGTTACCATAGTCTAGTCTAGAGATGATGAAAGCATGAATGATGGTGGCCAGGTCAGAGTCTGACACGTACGGCCTAAGCTGATGTACCAGATGTAATTGGTGAAAGGCACCCCTTGCCACAGCCTCCACCTGTACATCCAGGTGGAGCTGTACATCGAGGACTACCCCCAGACTCTGCACCTGGGGAACCAATGGAAGACAGACCCCACCAATGATGGGGGCCGTTAACTCCATCGCCTTCCCCACCAGCATCACCTCCATCTTGTTGGGATTCAGTCTCAGTTGATTAGCCCTCATCCAATCCCCCACAGCTGTCAGACATCGCGTAAGCACGGAGACTGCGGGGTCTGGGTCGGTTGAAAAAGAGGTATAGCTGAGTGTCATCAGCATACTGGTGACACCGTATGCCAAACCTCCTGATCACCTCGCCAAGAGGATGCATGTATACATTGAACAAGAGGGGGGACAACACCGAACCCTGCAGGACACCACACATGAGGTCTCGGTATGATGAAAAACACTCCCCGAGTACCACGCGTTGGGTTCTCCCGGTCAGGAACGAGCGGAACCATTCAAGAACAGTCCCGCCCACCCCTGCACATTCCCGCCACCAACATCTCGTGATCCACCGTATCAAAAGCAGCTGACAGATCTAATAGGGCCAACAGGGTCGAGCGGACCTGGTCCATCTCTCGGCACAGACCATCCACCAAGGCCACAAGCGCAGTCTCCGCGCCATGACCCAGACGAAATCCCGACTGTGAGGGATCCAGAAAACCGACGCGGTCGAGATGCCCTTCCAACTGCTGAGCCACCACCGGCTCAATAACCTTCCCTAAAAAGGGAAGTTTAGAGATAGGCCGATAGCTGGCACTGGAGTCAACGTCAAGCCCTGGTTTCTTGAGCAGAGACCGCACCACCACCTCTTTGAGACAGCCTAGCACTCTGCCCTCCCGAAGGAAGGCACTGACCACCACCACCACCAACGGCCCCATTGTCTCCCGGCAAGATTTAATTAGCCAAGACAGGGACTGATCTAATTCACAAGAGGTGGCCCTAACAGCCCCAAGGGTCTCGACTGCATCAGTGGGTGTCACCGACTGAAATTGATCCCATAAAACTGGACAAGGCGTGACTTCCATAACCTCTGGTTCTCCTAGTGTAATAAGTGCAGTGAATCTGTGTGATTTTATCAACAAAATAATTCACAAACCTATCACAGCATGCTGTAGATGACTCCACTCCAGGGTGGAGGGAGGCTGGACTGACCAGCCCCCGCACCACCCTGAACATTATACCTAGTAAGCAGTCACTACTGCTGCTTTTTGCTTCTATCTTCCAGAGCAGACTGTACTTTACAATGTTTGGACAGCTTATAGGGTTTAACTTCTGCAACCCTTGTGACACACACATACAAATCCTGTTATAGTCAAGGATGAACTGCAAATAAAGAAACTGCTCTCGTACGTCTTAGCAGTCCTGTTTGACGGACGAGGGAGTGAAGGAAGGAAATAGAGGAAGAGACTGGGGGATGTTCTCTCAGCTGGGGTGGGGCAAGTGGCTTGAGTTGGAAATGGAGTCTCACATCCACTGAGTGTGCTTTCCTATGGACCACATGATTTCACCTTTTTTCCTTTCAAATACCCCTGTTCTTGCCCATCATGTTCTTAAAAAGTTACTAGAGTGATGAAACTGGCACATGCTTGCTAAGGAATAGAATCCAGGACTCTTCCACATGGCTTGCACCAAAATTTAAATTACCCCATTGTACTGGCAATGCTGCTGAAAGAGTGTAACAAACAACTTTATAACTAAGTGAGCAATATGCAAACATCTACTGTACTGGCTAAATTAAAATGAGTCAGAAATTGCTGTAAGTCAGGTGGCAGACTGAATTTAAAAGGTATTGAGAAGTCAAGAGTTCAAGTCTGTTTTAGATAAGGATATTATGTGTGATTTCTTTCATTTTTACAAATGCGTTTTAAAAATACGTTAATCTTTTCCAGTCTAGCCTCAGTACTTGGCAAGAGGCTAGCATAACTAAGAGCTGGGAATTACAAAGAACTGGGCTATCAGGAATGACCTAACAGAGAATCCACACCAGGGGAAAACCCTGTAGCAAGATGTACCCATTTGTTCATTTTAACACCAGAGAATCCACACACAAGAGAAAGCTTACAAATGCCTGGACGATGGGAAATGCTATAGCGTGAGCTCAGCCCTTATAATACATCAGAAAATTTCACCAAACATGAAAAAACCTTCTAAATGCCTGTGGGAAAAATTTCAGTGAGAGCTATCATATTAAACATTAAAGATCCTAGTCAGCCTTTCCCTCTCACCATCATCCCAGTTGCAGTAAGGAGAAAGGGGAACAAGAATGGTAGAGTTTGCTTGGTAGGAAATAATGGAGCAAATTGGTTTGGTAAACACTATAGTAGACCTTATACTTTGCTATGGAGTCACACTACATGTGCTGTTACAGCATCCTAAAGAACAGCTGTTTAGTTAGTGGGCTGAGTGTCATCAGCATACTGGTGACACCGTATGCCAAACCTCCTGCATAAAATACTTCTCTAGTGGCTGCATTAAAAGACAGCAAGCTGTAACTGAAAGAGTTTTTGAAAGGAAAAATGAAGGTTAGGAGTTCAAATCCAGTTTATGTAATGGACTGTTATATGGATGTGATTGCTTTGTTAATAGTTAAAGAACAGGCTTACGAAGAAGTCTTTCATGTTCAGAGACTGTAAAAGCCATGGAAAGTCTCCCCAATTTAACCTCGTAGTGGGGTCACCACAGAATTATTTGTCTTAACTCTCATGTGGGGAAACTTATCACAGGATAACCCCCTGGCAAAGAACACAGCAAAGAACATGTGAGAAATGAATGTGGGTGAGGGACACACAACCTAATGAAGTGTTTCCATTGGAGACAAAGAAAGATTAAAGTCAAGAGTTGGATTTAAACAGAATAGTGATGCACAAAGCAAGGTCTCAAATCAGAGGAATCACAAAGCAAATCTAAGAGCCATATTATTTCTGTATACAGTCAAGAGCAAGATTTAGTAACAATGTGATCAGAAATCTGGTATTACATGTAGGTGTTGCACATAGTTTGGGTAGGGCTTTTGTCCCCGCCGCCCCAAAGAAAGTCACTCAAATGGCTTACAAATACAGATCTAAATGACTTTCAATGGCACATGTATGCTTAAATCACTTAGGCACTTTCAGAAAACCCCACCCTGAACAAGTATAATGCTTAATCTGTCTCAATAAACTAAATAATCATCAACATTGCCAATACTGGAATTTTTTAGTAGCCGTGAGAGGGTTGTTTTTTTTTAGTGCACTTATAGTTCTCTGCAATAAATATTCTATGTCAATTTTAAGTTATCACAGGTATATCTGTCATGTTTTGTTAACAACTCTTCTTATTTATTTATTTAAAATTTATATCCCACCCCTCCTGCCCACAGGGCAGCCTGGGGCGGCGAACAACATTAATTAAAATAATATAAAAAATTTAAAACAATTTAAAATACAGTATGTGGGGGAAAGTCCCCATCCCCATCCCTCCCCTCCCCAAAAGCCTGACGGAACAGCAGGTCTTACGTATACGCCGGAACAGCAGGAGAGTGGGAGCCAGCCGAGCCTCTTCAGGGAGCGAATTCCACAGCACAGGGGCGACCACTGAAAAAGATCTAACATTGGTGGCCACCCGCCTCGCCCGGGGAACCTCCAAAAAGGCTCCCACGGACGATCTCAAGGGTCGCATGGGTACATGGGGAGTGAGGCTTTCCCGCAGATATGCTGGGCCTAGGCCGTGAAGGGCTTTAAAGGTTAAAACCAGCACCTTGAACCTGGCCCGGTGCTTTATAGGCAGCCAGTGCAGAGCCCGGAGTACAGGTGTCATGTGCTCCCTGTGACCCGCCCCCGTCAGGAGACGGGCCGCGGCATTCTGGACCAGCTGCAGCCTCTGGACGAGCTTCTCGGGCAGCCCCATGTAGAGTGCACTGCAGTAATCTAACCTCGAGGTGATGAAGGAATGGATGACAGTAGCGAGGTCGGAGTCTGAGAAATACGGCCGAAGCAGCCGGACAAGATGTAACTGCTGAAACGCACTCCCCGCCACGGTCACAACCTGAGATTCCAAGCTGAGCCACGAATGTTTCTATCAACTGCTGAATCCATTCTTGATGCTCAAAATTCATTATTTGAGGGTTCTTTCTGCAATATAAATGGACTGGCACCCATTCAGTTAAGAGCTCACTCACCATACTATAGATGCATTTTACCCTCCCTCTAGCTAAAATGATAACAGTCAATTTTGTGGTGTTATTGGTCTGAGTAGAAGTCTTAGTTCATTTTTGACAGAGTTTCAAGGGACATACTTCAGCAGAAGTAAGATTTCATCAGAGGTACTTGCAATTAATCTTGTGCTTGAGAAGGAAGGAACTGAAGAAAAGTCATGAAGCAAGAGGATATCTACAACTGTTTTACTTAAAAAGGAATTTGTTTTCCATAACCAGCAAATGGTAATGCTACAAAAGATATATTTATTTCATTATATTTCTACCCTGCACCCTCCTGCTCACAGATTACATATGGACTGTATTTTATTTATTTTACAAACAAATTTAATCTGCCCATCTTGTCACAGGCAGCTCTGGGTGGCATACAACAGCAATAATAATAAAAACAACTTTAACACAAAACACAACAGGGAGGAATTAAAAAATATCTCTAACTGCCCACCACCCTAACCCATTCCCCCCCACCCTCCCCATCGAAAACCAGGGAGAACAGTCACATCTTACGACGTCGTCAAAATGAGGGGAGATCCAGGGCTAAACGGGCCTCCACCGGCAGGGAGTTCCACAGCTGCGGAGCAGCCACTGAGAAAGCCCCTCTCCATCATGGCCCCCCAGCAGACTCAGGGGACCATGAGAGCACCCCCCGATGACCGCAGGGGCCGATCCAGGATCCGGGGGTTGAGGCGGTCCCGCAAATAGGTCTGGCCAAGGCCATTTAGGGCTTTATAGACAAGCACTGACATTTTGAATCGGGCCCAGAAGACTATAGGCAGCCAGTGCAGAGACCGAAGAACTGGTGTTATATGTTCACAGCACTGGTGCCCTATGCAGCCCTACAACATGCATGATGGGTGGGGAGGTGCTTGTCTAAAAACACGCTTAGTCACAAAGGCCTAAACGTGTATAAACCTACGCACATATTTAGCCTGACTAGAGCACGTAATCCAACTGAAGCAAATTTTTATGGCTCCTGTTCTATCCATGGGACTATTCCCAGTAGCAAAGTGAAGTACATACATACAGTAAGTACATCTTTGTAGGGACTTAAAGGTGTTCTTTCCCAAAAGATATATTGCAAACAGGACTGGAATTCATCCGTTGGGCACAGCAGACTGAAAGTGTCTAAAAGGGATAAAGAGTCGGAGAGGATGAAGGAACAGTTCTGTAGAAATTAAGATACTTTGTAAAATAAAGCATCTTCAAATGGGTTTTTATTTAATCTTAGAATGGAATGTAATCTTTTTCCCAATCACAGGTATGATGGCATTCAGATTAATTTACAACTTCAAAAGATAGTATACTGACAAAATAATTTACAATTCTATGCTATTCCCAAAACTTGCTTACGAAATCTCTAGTACATATGCTTACAAAGACCCTTGAACCCACCTGAATCACATAAATAACAGAAAGAGCCTTCTTTAAGACTGTACTCTTCTCAAGAAACAGCAACCCAATTTCCTAATTTTTTTTAAATTATTATTATTATAAGCATTTATATAGCGCCAGCAATGTACCTGGAGCTTTACAAAAAACAAGAGAGAGACAGTCCCGGCTCGAGAGCTTACAATCTAAAGACAGGGGGAGGGGAGACAGGGAAGGAGGAATAGAGGGAGAGACAAGGGATGCAACATTCATGAGTATGCGAGAACTCGTGTACATGTTCTCGGCTTGGTTACAGTAAATTGGGAGTATACAGATAACAGGTGGGGGATAATCCTGGGTGGGGATGATTAGCAGGAGTTAGGAAGGGCGGAGTGGAAAAGGTGGGTTTGAAGGTGTGGAGGGTGACGGCAAGGTGGACAAGGGCAGGGAGGGAGTTCCAGGCATGTGGGACAGCAAGGGAGAAGGGACTAAGCCGGTTGGGGGAGCAGGGAAGGTGTGGGTGAGGGAGGGGACAGAAAAGGAGTGGAGTGCTCAAACAGGGGTTCGGAGGGAGATCAGTGCTACCTGGGCCAGATTAGCATACATGCAGTAGGCTTCTGTATCTTGACACTCCTGAGAAAAGATTCATTCCTTTGAATATTTATAAAGAGGGGACAAGGAAATCAAAGTGGCTTTAAGTTCACTTCTCTTTACATTTTTTAGCATTTGCTGTGCTCTGCTGAGAGAAACTCATTGCAGTGTCATTATTCGGTAATTAAGAGGCTAATAGGCAGCCCCACTTAGAAGGAAAGGTGAAAGATTTTTCTTTAATACAACCACAAGAGTCAGTAATTGGAGAATTATTTTTGCAGAGCTTTTAAATAAGGTGGTTCATGCATTGAAGATATCACTTGCTTTGATTTGATCAGACCTTATTTTAGATTAACATACCAGCTATAATTTAACAGTTGAGAGGAGCACAGTAAAAAAAATAATCTTGTATTCAAGGGAGAAATCATAACACATGTAAATGTATTAAAAGGTGCTGTAAAAATGTACGGACTTATTCTCAAAAAAGTTAAACACCTATTTGTTCCCATTCCTTTCAGTGGAACTTGTGGGAGACAAGCCCTTACAAAAAGCCAAGACAGTTCTCCTGATCAAATTCCACAGTAAAATACTGTTATGGAATTATGGCTCTGCACCCTGGAAAACTGAGACAGAAAGACTGGCTAGTGTTACCATATGATCCTTCTATGAAGGATTCCTTTGGTTTGGATAGTTCCTCCTTCACTTTTGATCTCACCTTTTTCTTTTTTTTCTTTTTTTATTGATTATAATTTTATTATCAAACACAACACACATACACCAAATAAAAATAAACAATTGAACACACACATGTCAACATTGTGGGTTTTTCCCTATTGGTGTCCATTATGCCTTTTACGTTTCATACATTGTAGTTTACCAGGTAAGATTTAAATTCTTCTTGGAGGGTTTTTCCTTGGATGACTTCTATGCATGTGAACCATTTGGTTGTGAATTTCTTGGATTTGTTCTCTTGGGTGGCTGCTAGTTTTTCCATGGAGTACATGTACCACATGCGTTTCAGCCATGCCGTCTCTGAGATGTCTGTTGCGTTTTTCCAGCTCCGGGCAATGACGTTTAGTCCGGCCAGAGTCATTATTTTGCAGGTGTCCTGGTGGTGATTTAACAGCGGAATGTTTGGGTAGAGCCCCAGAAGCGCTGACTCCGGACAGAAGGGCACCTCTATCTTGGTGGCCTTTTTCATGTATGTCCAGATTATGCGCCATAGAGGTTGCACCCTGGGACAGTTCCACCAGCAGTGAAGGTACGTACCCTGTTCCCCACACCCCCTCCAACACGCACCTGGGTTTGGGCCAGCTGCCTTTTTGAATTGGTGGGGGGTTAAGTAATATCTTAGGGTTACTTTGATTTGGGTCTCTTTTACTTCTAGGGAACTGGCGCACTCATGCATGTGTTGCCAAATTGAGGTTACCTGTTTTTCATTGAAGTTTTTCCCCAGCTCCTTTTCCCATTTCTCTATACAGGGTGTTAGTTTGTCAGTCCCCATCTCGATTAATGCCCCATAGATCCTGGCTATCAACCCTTTATTTGGGCCGTGGCCAAAGACAATTTTCTCAATGTTAGTGGGGGGTCTGGCATAGTGCTGGACTTTATCTTTGGTTGTGAACAACGCTTTTAGCTGTAAGTATTGAAACGTGTTTATTTTTGCCTTCGTTTTAGTGCTCAGTTCCTGGATGGGTAGGAATCGTTCATCCTGGAACAGGTGTTCTGCTCTTAGGATTTTGCATTTGGTAAGTGTTTTGCGGAGGTCTGGGGCTAGACCAGATTGTTTTGCTTCCTGCGAATTTATAGGGGAGAATGGGGAGGCAAGAGGGGACAGCTTCAGTTTATGTAACACTTGTTGCCAATGGTGTATAGCTGTGGGTGCAAATGGGTGACTCTGTATTTCACACCTCTCACTGGTTCTATTACTGGTCAGTAGTTCCTGGAAGTCCGGTACAGCCATTATATCTTTCTCAATTTCTACCCAAGTGGTGTTAGCAGTAGGGTGGAACCAGTATTTTAGGGTTCTGAGGGATGTTGCTTTAAAGTAGCTTGTTAGGTCAGGCATATTGATCCCTCCCTTATCCTTTCTTCTAATTAAAGTTCTCTTGTTAATTCTATGTTTTTTCCCTTTCCAGATTGCTTCCATCATGGCTTGCTCGCATTGTTTAAGGAACGCTGCAGGTAAGTGTATTGGGAGGGCCATTGCCTTGTATAGGATTTTTGGTAACGCTATCATCTTAAATAGGTTAACGCAGCCTAGCCAAGAGGTTTTAAGTCTTTGCCAAGTCGCAATTTCAGACCGGATTTGATTTAGTATGCTGGGAAAGTTGGCCCTGAAGAGCTTTTCGTGGTCACTGGTGATATTTACCCCTAAGTATTTAAACTGGGATTGCGCAATTGTAAAGGGGGTCTGCCTTGCAATGTTTTGCTTTTCTTCCTTGTTTTTTGCCAGGATTAAAGCCTGGGATTTTTGGTAGTTGATTTTGTACCCTGATATTCGACTGAACTGGTCTATTAGTTGGAGGGTTTTGGGGACTGTACTTTGTGGGTGTGTAAGGTATATGAGCATGTCGTCTGCGAACAGGGAGACTTTGTGTTGGGTCTGACCTATTTGTATGCCAGTTATGTCTTGTTCCTGCCTTATTGCGCACGCTAGGAGTTCCAGGGAAATATTAAAGAGAAGGGGAGAGAGGGGGCATCCTTGCCTCGTGCCTCTAGTCGGGTAAAATGGGTTAGAAAGGTTGCCATTGATGAATAGGCGGGAGCTTGGTTTTAAATTTAAGGCTCTGATTGCTTTTAGGAAGTTCCCCTTTATGCCCATACATTCCATTACCTGGTATAAACATTCCGGCTCCGATCTGTCAAAGGCCTTCTCCGCGTCTGCTGACAGTATCAGGGTCGGGGTGCTGGTCCTACGTGCAGCTATTATGAGGTTGACTGTTCGCCTGATGTTATCTATCCCCAGCCTATTTGGAATAAAGCCTGTTTGGTCCGTGTGTATTACTTTATCAATGATTGCTGCTAATCTGTTGGCCAGTATTTTGGCGAATATCTTATAGTCGACGTTTAGCAGCGATATGGGTCTGTAGTTGCCACATTCCTCTTGGTTTCTGCCCTGTTTAGGGATAAGGGTTATCACCGCCTCATAAAAGGTTGGGGGCATCGTTTGCACCTCCATAATATTATTAAAGGTGTTAGTTAGGTGTGGAGTTAAGATGGCACTGAATGCTTGATAGAACTCTGCAGGGAGTCCATCGGGGCCGCATGCTTTATTTCTGACTAGCTCTTTTATTGTCAATTTCGTTTCTGCATTCGTAATAGGGGCATTTAGAAATTTAATCTGATCTCTGTTAAATTTGGGGATATTATATTTATTAATGAATTCTTTTATCTCTACAGGGTCCGGCTTAGATGAGGTGTACAATTTCTGGTAAAAATTAACAAACGCGTTCTGGATTTCGCTTTGGTCGGAAGTTTTTTTCCCTCCCGGGAGATTTATTACTGGGATTGAAGATTTTTTTCGCCTACTTTTTGTCATCTGGGCTAAGACTTTGCCTGGCTTGTTACAGTTTTGAAAATAAAAGCTTTTGATCTTTCTTAATTGTTGTGTGATTTTTTGTGTCTCGATTGTTTCGATTTCACTTTTTAACTTTTGGATTTCGAGTTGGTTTTTTTTGGATGGGAACGCACTATTTTCGCTTTCCAGAAGACGCAGTTGCTTATGGAGTTCTGCGTTCCTCTCCCGCCTATTCTTGTTTATCCCCGCCTTTATTGCTATAAATTTGCCTCTGACTACTGGCTTTGATGCTTCCCAAAGTGTTTGTGGGGATAGCACAGATCCCATGTTTAAATCAAAGTATTCTTTCAGGCCTGAAGCTATCTGCTCTTTTATCCCCTCGCATTTTAGTAGACCCCTGTCGAGCTGCCAAGTACGTTCGGCCCTCTGTTCAGAGGTCCCCCAGGCGAAAACGGTCAGCAGTGCATTGTGATCCGTGAATGTTGCTGGGATTACCTCGCTTTTTAGGCATCTATACAGGGAGTCTTTTTCTAATAGGATGTGATCGATTTTTGAGTATGTATTGTGCACCATGGAGTGGTAAGTATAACTCCTGGTAGAGGGGTTTAAACACCGCCAGGCATCAATCAAGTCATGTTGTGAGATCACAGCGGCTACATTTTTGTGCGTTTTCTTAAGTGGTGCCCGGGTGGAGTGGTCTAGCTCTGTCAGTGGGGAGTTAAAGTCCCCCTGCACGATGAGTAGGCCCTCTGCGTTTTGGCTAATGATGGGGGTGTATTTTTGGAAAAATTGGTGGGTCTTTTCGTTTGGGGCATAGATATTGACTAGGGTTACCTGTTGGGCGTTCAATGTGCCCTTTATTAACAGGAATCTGCCCTCCCTATCCTTCTTTGTAAAGGACAATTTGAAGCTTACTGAGCTCGAGAAGCCTATCATGACTCCTGCCTTCTTTTTCTGCCCACATGAGGCATATATATCTCCCAATCTGCGATTGGCGAATAGGTGGAGGTCTTTGTGAACCAAGTGGGTCTCTTGTAGGAAAAAAATCTCCGCTGCCTGGTCTATTATTAGGTCTGTCACCTTCCTTCTTTTAATGGGGTGGTTTAAGCCCTTAACATTTAGAGTCAGGGATTTCAGGTTAGGCTTGGCACCTTGTGTCACTGCCATGGGGTTGGGTGAAGTTTCCCTGCAGCTGGGCTTTTTATTTTTTTTTCTATGTTAGACTGAGTATCTGTCCATTCTCTGAGAGGGTAACCAGGGCTTGATACTAGGGTGGTGTTTGACATGTGTTTTGGTGTAACAAACTTAATAAACCTTAACAACATTAACATATAACAAGCTAACACACTTAACAGTTTTAACATGCGAGTTGGCAACCTGTGCCCATTGGAACTATACGTTCTTTTTTTCTCAGTAATACTGAAAGATTCCTTGGGGGGCCTCTCATTTTTCTCTTTAATTTTTTTAGGTAGATAGCTACCTATGCACACACGTACACGCATTTGTGTATATGTGAGTTTCCCTTTTGCTTTTGCAATTTTTGTTCCCTTCTTCCCCCCGGCATTTCCTGTCTTTATTTTTGCCTTTGCGTCTATTTCTGTACCTTGCTTTCTATCGGGCTAGGTGGAGACTGGGGCTCCGCCATGCCCTGTTACTTTTGGCAGTTAACATTTAATTGCGCATTAGAGTACAATGATATAAGCATCTGATAACTAAACATTATATTTGTAACCAAGAAGCTTTAGAGGTTAATAAACCTATGTATAAGAGAGACAAGTAAAAGGACCTATCTACATTAAGCTTAGCACTCATCTGTTAGTCCGGCTATCTCTAGCCTGTGCTCTGTTGCTTAGGTTTGTGTGCTTGGATGAAAATCTCCAGGTCTGCTGGGTCCTCGAAGATCTTCCTGCGGCCGTTGATTAGGATGGTCAGTTTGGCCGGGTGCCAGAGTTGAGGCTTGAGCCCTCTCTCCGTCAACTCGGTGAAATATTTGGACCAGGCTCTGCGTTTCCTCATTGTGTCAGGAGCGTAGTCTGTCTGCAGTTTGAGCTTGCTGCCCTGGTACTCCAAGTCTTGATTTTTTTTCCTCGCGGCTCCTAGAAGAGCCTCTTTATCTTTAAATTTCAAGAATTTTGCTATGATGGCTCTGGGGGGGTCACTTTCTTTCGGTTTGGGGCGCAGCGTTCTGTGTGCCCTCTCTATTTCCACGTTATGGAGGTGTTTCAGGTCAGGGAAGTTTTGTGCAAATATTTGATGTAAAAGTTCCTGTACTCCTCCTGCCTCAGCCCCTTCCTTCACCCCCATAATGCGCAGGTTGCAGCGCCTGGACCTGTTTTCAAGGTCTTCGCATTTGTCCCTCAAGTGAGACAGAGATTCTTTTATTTTAGCCAGGTCGCTTTCAGAGTGGAGGGACTGATCTTCTAGGCTGGAGATATGTTCCCAGCCCCCTCCAGCCGCCTGCTTAAGTTTTCGAGCTTTTTGTTTCCCTCCTCCACTGAGCCTTTATTTTATCGCTCACTGTGTGCGCTTGCTGCCCTGGCTCTGCCGACTGCCTTTGTTGGTATAACCTTGTTATTGGGCCCTTCTCCGCCAGTTTTTTAGCTGGGCCCATGCCCCGGTGTCTCCCCTGCCTGGGTCTTGGTTTTGTTTTTTATTTTATTTTTTTAAATGTTCGCCATTTTGTGCGCTTTTGCTTTGGCGCCAGGAGGAGCGGGATCTCGGCGCTCCTAACAGCTGCACATGCGCATTGCGCCTCTGGCTTCAATATTAATTACACTTACCTGAAGATCTTTTATTCTTGACTCAGCAGCAGCCATTTTGTCCTTCAGGGTGGGAGTTTCAGCAGAGCAGGCCTCAGGAGAAGGACGCTGGGAAATAAGCTTTTTCCCCTTTTGAGAGGATTTTTTTGCACCCTCTTGCACCTCCAAAGTTTAGATTTCATTGGCTACCCCTTGTTAAAGGGAAGATTTAGTTTTGTAGCTTTCTGGGATCGTTTTAGGTATAGGCCTCACTGGAGCTGTAACCAGGCACAGCTATTCCCAGCGCACGCCCCCTGGTGGCCCCCCCGATCTCACCTTTTTCATGATCAGATTCTTCTAATGTGCTCCAGCGTTTTCTTTGGTAAAAGGGTGGATACTGAACTTTTTCTTACCTCATCTCCCTACCACCACTCGAAGATCACAATCCAAGATGGAGCACCGACTGTTATTAAATCACTTTGATTTAAAAACAATGTAAACTCATTTCAATCTTGGTACCTCTATGTCACAACTTGTATCATGTTTTTCATTTGTACTTGCAAGTTATTTGTCTAAAAAGTGCACATTTTTTGGTTCGGATAAACAAAAAAACAAGCTAATTTGATTATCTGTAACTAAAAATAGTTTTTATATTTATTTATTATAAGGTCTTTTATTCCACTTCCTCCTGCCCACAGGCAGCTTGAAGCAGCGAATATAAATTATAAACAATATAATTATAATATAAAACATATCATAAATCAATTAAAACTATTAATAAAAGGAGAAACAAATACCCAACCTCACCCTAACCCTCACCCCCACCAAATGTCTGGCAGAACAGCCAAGTCTTACAACTTCTTTGAAAGGAGGGGAGATCCACGGCCAGCTGAACCGCCACCAGAAGCGAGTTCCACAGCTGTGGCGCAGCTATCGAGAATGCCCTCCCCTGCATGGTCCCCTGGAAAACCCGGGGGACCTCGAGCAGGGCACCCCCAGATGACCGCACGGGCCGATCCAGGACACAGGGAGTGAGACGGTCCCAAAGATAGACAGGGCCTAGGCTGTTTAGGACGTTAGCCAAGACCAACATCTTGAATTGGGTCCGGAAAACTACCGGCAGCCAGTGCAGAGAATGGAGTACTGGTGTAATATGCTCCCGGCGGCTCAGCCTGACCAGGAGATGGGCTGCCAAATTCTGCACCAGCTGGTTTCCAAGCTGCCACCATGGGTAGCCCCACGTAGAGCACGTTACAGTAGTCCAATCCAGAGATGATGAAAAGCATGAAAGAACAGTGGCCAGGTTGGAGTCTGAAACATACGGCCGAAGCGGTCACACCAGATGTAATTGGCAAAAAGCACTCCTCGCCACAGCCTCCACCTCGACATCCAGGAGGAGCTGCGCATCGAGGAGCACCCCCAGACTCTGTACCTGAGACACCAATGGTGGGCAGACCCCATCAATAATGGGGGCCCCCATCTCCATCACCTTACCCACCAACATTACCTCTGTCTTGTCAGGATTCAATCTCAGTGGGTTAACCCTCATCCAGTTCCTCACAGCCGTCAGACACCGAATAAGCACCAAGACTGCCGGGCCTGGGTCAGTTGAAAAAGAGAGGTACAGTTGGGTGTCAGCATATTGATGACACCACACACCGAACCCCCTAATCACCTCGCCAAGCGGCTGCATGTACATGTTGAACAGAAGAGGGGACAAATCAGAAACCTGCTGGACTACACACGAGAGGTCTTGGTATGATGAAAAATAATCCCCAAGCACCACTCGCTGGGTTCTTCTGGTCAGGAAAGAGCGGAACCATTCAAGAACAGTCCCGCCCACCTCTGCACAGTCACCAACATCTCGTGATCAACGGTATCAAATGCAGCTGAAAGGTCCAATTCTCGGCGCAGGTCATCCACCAAAGCCATAAGTGTAGTCTCAGTGCCATACCCTGGACGAAATCCCAACTGAGAGGGATCAAGAAAACTGACGCTGTCAGGGTTTGCAGCTGCCGAGTCACTACCCATTCAATAACCTTCCCTAAAAAGGGAAGGTTAGACAGGCCGATAGCTGGCAGGGGAGTCAACGTCAAGCTATGGTTTCTTGAGCAAAGGCCGCACCACTGTCTCCTTGAGGCTGCCCGGCACTCTGCCCTCCCAAAGGGAGGGACTGACCACCCCAACCAGCAACGGCCCTATCATCTCCCGGCAAGATTTAACTAGCCAGGACGGACAAGGATCTAATTCCCAAGAAGTGGCTCTGACTGCCTCAAGAACATCCACCGCATCGGTCACTGACTGAAATTGATTCCATAAAACCGGACATAACCTCCAGTTCCCCAAGCGTAATAAGCGCAGCATCAAAGTCATGATGAATACAAGTGATTTTATCCACAAACATGTCACAGCGAGCAGTAGATGACTCCACCCCAAGGTGGAGGGAAGCCAGACTGATCAGCTCCCGCACCATCCAGAAAAGCTCAGCTGGACAGGATTTTGTGGATGCTATAAGGGCAGCAAAAAACTCCTTCTTTGCTGCCCGCATAGCTACGACATAGGCCTGTAAACTGGCTCTATGACGCATTCTGTCAGCTTCAGCATGAGGACGCCACCATCGCTCCAACTGCCGCCCTTCTCACTTCAGCACCCGCAGTTCCTCAGAAAACCAAGGAGGTCCGCAGAGCTGTCGCCTGGGTAGCGGAAGCCTAGGAGCTGTCTGATCAATGGCCCTGTCAGCAAGGTATTCTATAACACGAGGTCATCGATGAGCCGGTCGTCAAGGTCAGAGGGTATCTCACCCAGAGTATTTAGGAACCACTCCAGTTCCATCAACCTCTGGGGGCGAACCATCCGAATCGGTTCTGCACCTTTCTGGGAGCAGACAGGAGTAGGGCCTGCAGGAGGTAATGATCCATCCATGATAAGGGTACAGCTGATATCTCCCCCACTAACAGAACACCCGCCTCAAGGCCAGTGCAAAACACAAGGCCTAAGGTATGTCCCCTCTGATGCGTCAGGCCAATAACCACCTGGGACATGCTACATTTGGCACTACAGTTTGCCTACATGCTAATAAAGACAAGGCATAACTATTTTTAAGCAATTGTAATAGCTTCGTATAATTGGTTCACAATTTAAATTTATATCTGTTTTTCTTACTTACCAAATAATTGACATTTTCATGATTTTTAAAATTAAATTTAATTAAAATGCAACAAAAATAGCATCTTATTAATTAAAAATAAATTCATTTAAGTTAAGTTCCCCTTAGCTTAAATACAAAATATTCACAGATACAAGAACCAAGTAGGATTAGTTTTCATGTTATTCATTATCTCTATCCACATTCTAGTATTGTGTAATATTGTGCCTAGTATTGCACCAAATTGTCTCTCTGGCTATTGAGTCTTAACTCTGGACTATAAATTGATAGACATTATTCGGCAGGTAATTTCGCACCTTTTCTGGTAAAAGTCAAAAACAGGTTATCTCCAGTATAACTGAAGATTCACAATTAGGGAATGTTATAGAAAGAACATCTCATGTTGGTGTCTTATAACGAACGATACTTCCTATACAAAAGCTTTGTAAAAGGGAAACATGAATAATAATAGTAATAATAATAATAATTTTAAAAAATATAGCACCAGCTGTGTATCTGGCACTGTACAATCAATAGTTATAGACAGGTCCCTACCACCAGGGGCTTACAATCTAAGAGACAAGGGAGAGGTGAACATCAGGAGAGACAATACTACATTCATTAGGTTGAGAAGTTACAGGTGTATGTGCTTTACTTAGTTACAGGGAACTAGATTCTGAGTGAGGGGGAAGAGGATGCAATTTCACTCATGGTTGGTTTTCAGGAGAGACTTGAAAGTTGGGAGGGAGGGAGCAGAGCAAACGTATTCAGGGAAGGAGTTCCAGGCACAAGGGGCAGCAAGAGAGAAGGGGCAAAAACGTTTAGAGGAGCAGGGGAGTCGCAAGCAGGTGAGGATGGGGGCAGAAGAAGAGCAAAGCTCCCGGGCAGGAGTGTGGCACGATACTGTATTTTTAAATTGTTTTTTTTAAATTTTATTGTTTTATTGATTATTGTTCACCGCCCCGGGCTGCCCTGTGGGCAGGAGAGGCGGGATATAAATTTTAAATAAATAAATAAAATAAAATACAAGAATGGAGAGATATCATCATCATCATTTCATTTATATCCTGCACTCTCCCATTACAATGGCTCAAGGCGGCTTACAACATAATATATAATACATAATGTGCACAATGCACCAAACACACAAAAAAATCATCATTAGCAATACAACCCCCTAGATCAATCAGTTTAACATATACAAAAATTCTACCCAACCCCCAATGCACGTACAAAAAATACCCCCCATCAATCTTCTCACATTACACTCTCCCAGCATCAGAGACATACCTACTTTCTGTCTCCACCCTGCTGCCACCAGGGGGAGGCCCTCCATCTACCCTTCTGCTCTCACCAGGAGGGAGAGTCCTCTCACATGCTACAGATACATATCCCTCCCCCACCCACCAAATACTAACAACACCAGTTCCATCTGTCGGCCCCAACCTCCAGACCCAGTCGAAGGGCACAGCCGCCAGCACGGTCGTTGGCCACTCCCTGTATTTGAGGGAGCGACCCGGAAGCTGGCCTCCTCAAGCCCCGCCCCCTTCCTGGGAGTGGAAACACTGACCTCTTGCCCCAGCTGTCAAATGGGAAGGAGCGTCCCCCAGCCCGCTGGTGCACGGGGTCCCAAAAGGGAGGCATGAAAGACCCCAGCCAGAGTCTCCGGGGGGGGGGGCGATGACACATGCCCCCGGCTGTAAGTTCCACAAGGGGGGGGCAGGTGAAGCATGTCCCCAGCCACGACTCCAGAGGGGGAGCAGAATGCCACACTCCCCCGCACATAGTCTCCGGGGGGGGGGGCGTTGGCTACAACCAACCCCCAAGTCCAGCTCCAGCTCCCAGTCCGGTATACCGCCACGGGGTCCACTGCCACTGGTCCCGTCATCACGAGCCCTCTCGTCGCTGCTCCTGCTGCTTCTGTCCTCCCCACACCCTGGAGCGGAGGCACTTGATGGTACTGCCTTCATTACCGATGTTAATGAAACTTGCTCCTTCACAGAGATATCTGTAGTCTCTCCTGATATGGGGGAGCAAGGTCATGAAGAGCCTTGAAGGTGAAGACCAGGAGCTTGTACTGAATGCGTTCATGTAAAGGGAGCCAGTGTAAGGTGGGGAAGAGGGCCTGAACATGATCAAAGCAATGGGCAAGGTGGATGACTTTGGCAGCAGAGCGTTAAACGGAGATAAGGGGGGCAAGATCAGAGTGGGGGAGACCAATAATGAGGAAGTTGCAGCAGTCAAGGCAAGAGATGACTAGAGCATGGACTAGGGTTTTTGCAGTGGAAACAGTAAGGCAGAGCTAGATTTTAGCAATATCATAGAGAGCAAAGCAACAGGATTTAGCAACAGCCTGCATCTGAGGTGTAAAGGAGAGGGAGGAGTAAAATATAAATTCCGGGTTATGTGCATGAGGAATGGGCTGGATGGTGACTCCCTTAATGGAAATTGATAGGGAGTAGGAGGGGAACGTTTTTTGAGGAGGGGGAGATGAGAAGTTTGGTCTTGGCCATATTAAGCTTGAGTTGGCAGCGAGACATCCAGATAGAAATGTCAGAGAGACAGTCAGCGATTCGAGACTGGATGAATTATGAAGAAAAGAATGGGTCACACAGAGGACACAGCAAGTTTATCAATCTTCCAATTTTGTCTTTTAAAAAGGACTGCATAATTATATCCCTCTAGTGAGTATTATGGGGTGGGAACTCTAATTTTTTTGCAAAAGAAATATTTAAGAGTTCTTTTAAAAAAAATTAAATATCTAAAAAATAGTATTTCCTTAACTCTTCAAACGTAAGTAAAAGAGGGAACCATTATCTTAACCCTACTTCAGTTGAGAGGCTCATTTTCAATATTACACAGTTGTTTATTCGTTGTATGTTATTGTATTATATGTATGTCTTTTGATTTCTGTTTTGCAATGACCAACGGTCACGCCGCTAAATAAATTTGATTTGATATTACGCAGTATTCAAAGGATTCCACAAGTAAAATGATCAAATTAGCTATTTAGCTGCAAAACTGTGATAGCTCCAGAAGTGATTATACTAGAAAAGGCTTAACTGGTGCTTCTATAACTGTGTACTTCTATAAAATGTTGGTTATTCTTGCATGCAAGTACAAGGACACTAAGTTCACACACTGTCAGTTCCTTATTCCAAAGGTTCAGGGCAGGTAATATCATAAATATTCAATAAAAATAAAATAAAATTTCAAAATAAAAACTAAAGGTAAAAACCCATACAAACGTGTGCTAAAACCTATCCCCACCCATGCAAACATATATAAAAACCTGCCACCAGCCATCAAATGTCTGATCACATTAAAAATTAGTACTTTCTCTATGCAATTCAAATGAAAATTTACCCTATGTGTTCCAATTCTTTCACCTCTACCAAAACATAAGCCTATTAATGTCAGACTGAATATGTCTGGGCAAAAACACTAGACATCAAATCCAAATTACATTACTCATTTCATTTATTTAAATTATATGTTCCCCAACTCTTCCCCTAATTGCCCACCCAAGCCCACACAACCCTATCCCTACCTTCCCAAATAATTCAGTCTTACACTGTTTCTGGAAGATGAACAGGCTCAGGCTTAAATGAACTTCCAAGGAGAGCTGCATAATTGTAGGGTAGCCATTAAGAATGCCTCTCTGCATGCCCTAGCTGTAAAAACCTCATTATTTATTTAATTATTTTAAAAAATTGTACCCCGCCCCTACTGCCAGGCAACCCGGGTGGCTAACAAATCAATCAATAAAACACAATAATATATATAAAACATTCAATAAAAACAACAATAAAAATGGTGAGGAAAAAAAAAACATAACCCCCACCATCCCATCCATCCGCACCCTTCTTCCTCGCCAAATGCCTGGCGGAACAGCCAGATCTTACAATTCCTACGGAAACTCAGGAGGTCTGGGGCCAGACGGGCCCCCACCGGGAGGGAGTTCCACAGGCATGGTGCGGCCATCGAAAACGCCCTGTCCCTCGTGGCCCCCCGGAAAACCCAGGTGACCTCCAACAGGGAGCCCCCAGATGACCGGTCCAGAACCCAGGGAGCAAGGTGGTCTCGCAAATAGGCAGGGCCCAGACCATGTAAGGCTTTATAGGTCAAAAACAATACTCTGAATCGAGCCCAGAAGACTATTGGCAGCCAGTGCAGAGATTGGAGCACTGGTGTAATGTGCTCTCGGCGGCCAAGCCCCACCAGGAGCCGTGCCACCGCATTCTGCACCAGCTGCAGCTTCTGAGCCATCACCATAGGTAGCCCCACGTAGAGCGCGTTACAGTAGTCTAATCGAGAGGTAATAAGCATGGATGATCGTGGCCAGGTCCGGAACCAAAATCAGCGGCCAAAGCCGCCGCACCAGATGTAATTGGCGGAAGGCACTTCTTGCCACAGCCTCCACCTGGAGATCCAGGCAGATCGAGGAGCACCCCCAGGTTCCACACCTGGGAAGTCAGTGGAGGGCACACCCCCTCAACTGAGGGGGTCACCATCTCCATCGACTTACCCACTATCACCACCTCCATCTTGTCAGGATTCAGTTGCAGTCAATTAGCCCTCATCCAGTCCCCGACAACTGTCAGACACTGAGTAAGCACCGAGACAGCCAGGTGTGGGTCAGTTGAAAAAGAGGTAAAATGGGTGTCATCCGCATACTGATGACACCTCACCCCGTACCTCCTGATTACCTCGCCGAGCGGCTGCATGTACATGTTGAACAGGAGAGGGGACAAGACAGAACCCTGTGAGACCCCACACGAGAGGTCTCGGTGAGATGAAAAATGATCACCAAGGACCACCTGCAGAGTTGTCCCGGTCAGGAATGAGCTGAACCATTCAAGAACAATCTCACCGACCCTGGCACTGTCCCACAAGCGCGTCACCAACAACACGTGGTCAACAGTATCAAATGCAGCCGACAGATCTAATAGGACCAAAAGGGTCGACCGATCCTTATCCTTTTTCACGGTGCAGATCGACCAAAGCCACCAATGCTGTCTCAAGTGCCATGCCCCGGACGAAAGTCAAACTGCAAGGGATCCAGATAACCAGTGTGGTTGAGATGCCCTTGGAGCTGCTGAGCCACTACTCGTTCAATAACCTTCCCTAAAAAGGAAGGACTGCTAAATCCCTGGCTTACCCAGGTTACTCACCTGATCCATCTATTGGGATTCTCCCCCGAGGTATGGGGGAGGGTTGGTTCAAAAGCATTTAAGACATTAGTCCGCTAGAGGATTGGGGACCAACTTCGCCAATTGGAAGGGGCCCTGTTAAGTGCACAGAAGGTTGCCCCGGGAATTACTTCCTCTGATGTGTTGCGTCTAGAGTCCTTTTACCTTTTTAGGTAGGTCGATCTAATAAAAAGAGCATTCACTACACTCCGCACACATTCCTTCCTTTCTGCTTCTCTAGAAGGAAGATATCAGGGTATTCCCCATGAGCAGCGGAGGTGTCCCCTGTGCACTAGTGGTAAGGAAGATACGGTACCCCATATTCTACTCGAGTGTTCTGCTCTGTTGGGGCTAAGAATTAAATATCTGAGCTTTGTCACCCTTGATCTTCATGGGATCCCCGGACCAAGGTTACTTGGATTATTGCTTAGCCCCTATGATTCTCTTCTGACAAGGGCAGTGGCAGGTTATGCCTGCCAAGTAATGAGTCTGCGTGACTCTGTTCTCCTGAAAGGTGAGGCTCTCAGATTGAACTTCCCCTAAGGGCTGGGGTGGGGCTCCCCTATGCCCTTGGAGACTATTGGTGGTTGGCTGACAGCTCCTTCCAGTATGTAAAGAGAGTTCTCTGGTGTATTTAGTTCTCATAAACTGTTTATAAATGAGTATTTGGACATGTATTGGCACATCTATTGGGGAAATTCAATTGGGAGATAGTTGTGCTTTTTGATATCAATTATCGATATGTTTTTATTTTAACTTTCTTGTATTGTGATAGCTGAGACTAAACAATAAAATATATACATACATACTTACTGTCTGTACAATCAAAAGACTGCTTTCAACTACCCTAAAACTAACTGCAACTGATATTTGTTGACAGAAAAACAACTGCTGTGAAAAAAAAGCAAATGTAGTGACTTTCTTTTTAGTGCTTCATTAGTAGGTATTTTAGGAGTATCTGACAAAGTACTACTTATTAAACGAACATGTGAAGCCTTTAAGTTTTTTAAAAAAAAATTATTTTCAATTGTAAGGCTACAACAGGAATCAATCTCTGATCTGCATGAATGGTTGGGGATATTACCATTACGGATTTTTTGAAAAGGTCTTTCCCTGTATCTTGTGGTTAAAAAAACCAAACAAACATGTAAACTATCAATCAATATACAAGAGCTCGGAACTTATTTGTGTCTGTGCTACTGGGATATCAGAGGACTGTGGTTACAGGACACACAAATTATGCTTGGTTTTAGGATGGTACAAGATATAGATATGGGATCATTTACCTTAAAATACTGAAATGTGGGTAGATTTGGATTCAGTCACTGAGTAAATAACTATGTGGTTTTAAACAAGTGTTGCAAAGATATTTATTTATGCTTTTTTCATCTCTGCATTCTGTAATCGTCTACTATAACACTGGGTCTCAAGCATTCTTGTTTTGCAATACTATTACAGATCAATCTCTATGTGGTCTTTTTTCCATTCAGTTTGTATTGCAATTTCTCCCATTTAAGCTGTTCAGAATACAGGATGGAATGATTGCTTACACGCATCTGATGAGATAAACTGTCTCTACAGTTGTCTGACAGTTGGCTAGATGCCTTCACTGTGACACAGTGACAGTTTTATAAAACTGACTTAGATCCAGAAAAACACATATATGCGTAAGTATTGTATTCAGTTGGGTCAGTGTTTGTTATGCTGATAAGGGAATGCAAACAGGTTAAAGGTCCCGTTCTATTTAAGATTGTTGAACACTTGCCCACTAGATGGCAGGATAATGCTATCCTAATATTCTGCCTATATGAAAAATCTGCCCAATCTTGCTTCATAAAACAATTAGTAATATTTCTTACAAGACACCATAAAACTGTTTACTTAATGCATCATGTAATTTGCATATTCACTCTTTTCCTGCAATAACTGAGCAGTAGTGTTGGAAATGTTTAAAATCTTTACGAAAAGAAAGCTCAAAAAAGCAGCAGCAGTTCAAGACTTGGGCATTTACAAGTACAGAACTTTGCACGTGAGAAAAGCCTTGTTATTACCTCTCATCACAATTTAAATCCACTTGGATTAGAAAAGGTTTTACAAATAATGCAGGACATTAATTTCACCATGCAGTTATTTCTTCTGTATGTCATCCTGTTATGTAAGACGTAGACGAGGGCATGAAAAGCAAGAGACTGAAGGCCTGAAGAGTCTAAGGAATCTGACAAAGCAATAGCACCTTAAAATATGGAAAGAGAATCCTAGCTACTCTACACTGCATAATAATTAACAATATATAGTCGTGCCCCCAGCAAGGACAAACAAGTGGAGACAGGCAACTGGCATCTCTGGCAGGCTGCAAAGCTGAAGTTACTTAGTATCAAGCCACCACACTGAAGTCAGCAGGGCTGCTCATAAGCATGCTATTTCAGGAAATTAAGGTATTTATTGCTAATGTACAGTCAATATTGGAAAATGATTGTGAATTTTATTGTAATGCGTATCAATCTTTCCATGAAATAAAACAATTTAAAACTTGCTATGTCTACTTTGTTTTTGCCTCACAATTTTTCTTCCTTTTCAATGTATTTTATTTCCTAATAGTCTTTATTTTGGTATATGCCTCTTCCTCTCTTTCTGGTACATTTTCCCTCAGGCTTTTGTTTAAACTGTCTCTCTTATTTCTTCAGCTTCTTGTTTTTCCTTTTAGTATTTCTTTGTTCCTATTAATTCTTCTTCACAGACTGTTTCACTCTGCCTTTGTTCCCCCCACCCCCAAATTCTCTTTTTCCATACTCTTATCATTTCCACTTTTCCTCTTCATTTTTCTCCTGTCCAACATTCTCTTTCAAAACTCCTCCTCCACCAAATGCATTAATTTCAAGCCCAAGCAGCCATTCTGTTGGTGAAAACAAAAAGCAACACACTCTCTCTCTAAGCTTAAATCATCTAGAAGGAAAACAAGTACACAACAGTGCTAATATTAAATGATCTGCTGGCATATGGCAGAAAGCCCACATAAATTAATACGTATAATTGTTATATGATTCGCCACCTCTCTCAACTAGGTGTTCACAAGATCTTGGACATTTTGTTTTATCATATCAACCTAAACAAGCCAAATCTTTTCCAATGCTTCCATTGACCATTCTCAGTGATCAACAAGACTTCTAATCGGATGTTTGTAAACAACTTAATCTCAGATAAAAGTCCCTGTAGAAATGCAGACTTAAAGCAGTTGATTGTCACTGGTGCATTAATGTAAATCTCCCTCTCCTCATTCCACCAAGACTAGACAAGTATTATTAAAAATTCAATTCGGCTAGCACAAGATTGCGATTACATTTTTAAATGCCATGAAATCCCTTGTTTCATATACAAAGATAATTTAACCATAATGAATACTTACATTTGTCGTCAGAGGGTAATTTCAGACGTGACAGGTCCGGAGGCCCACGATGCTGAACCCTGGACCGGGATCCGTCTCAGATCCTGGTCTGTGATCAGGCCGGTCGTCCTTTAGACGTGCCGGCCTGATCTCTGCCAGGGATTGGGGCGGGGCTCCGTGGGGAGGGGCAGGGCTGCACGGCGCGACCTAACAGCCCTGCCCCAGTACTCCCTCGGCTGCCCGCCCCTGGGGACATGGGCGGGCGCAGCGGCCAATAAGGCCGCTGCGCCCGATCCCGTATCGCAGTCACGGCCACGATCTGGGATGGGCCAAAGCTAACACACGTTACTTTTGGCCCTTCCCGGATCGTGGCCACTCTAACCACGGTTCTCGACCTCCAGCCGGCCGGAGCTCGAGATCCGTGGTCAAGCTTGATCCTGGCTGGGGGTTCACCATGGTGAACATCTAGTTAGGACCAAACAGACGTTCACAGAAACGCCACCACCACAGGGAATCCACTGAGGTTCACTGTGGTGAAAGGAGTTTTCGTAACGTCTGAAATTACCCAGTGACTAACTACCAACTTTCAATCTTTGTTCCCAATTCATTTTTTCAAATGGCAAGTATAGCTCTGGACTAAGAAATGAAACAAGCAGCCTCTTCAAGGGCTATGGGCTGCAGTCTGCCCTGGTTCCAGAGTTCAATCCTGACCTAGTGGTTGACAGTGTCATAAAAAAGGAATAGGGGCGAGTGGCAGGATCAATAAAGGTGGATTGAGAATGGAGTGTGTCCAAGGAGAAAATGTCCATTATTGAAAGCAGAAGCCAGAACGTAGGAGAAACTTCTAAAACTCCCTCCTCTCCATAGACCCAAATGGTGCCACCTGCCATATATATGCAAAAGGGACAAGCAGCAGAATTTATTATGCTTCAAGTACTGCAGTGTGAAAATGTCTATTATTTTCATTTCATTTCATTTTTTATTTGTACCCCGCACTCTCTCGCCACAGGCAACTCAAGGTGGCTCACAAAAAATGGAAAAAATCCCACACATCACCACATACATACCCCGTGTGGGATTAAACCCAGCTGTATTGAATTATTTTATTACACTGTACTGGGGTATTATAGCAGGGTGGGGTGTTTTTCTTTTTCTATTATTACTGGGTCCCTTGCGTGGGATTTAAATCCCACGCAAGGGACCCAGTAATAATAGAAAAAGAAAAACACCCCACCCTGCTATAATACCCCAGTACAGTGTAATAAAATAATTCAATACAGCTGGGTTTAATCCCACACGGGGCCCAGTAACAACCACCCCTCATCTTTACAATCCATCCCTTTTAATTACAATTACAATTCATCTTCCCCCTCCCCCCCTTACTGGTATCAACCTTACACACAACCTCCTGCTCTCACCAGGGGTAACCCACAGCCAAACTCAAACTGTCCCACGCTGACACCAGGGGACAACCCAACTCACCCCTCTCACAGGGGCAGGTAGAGGCCCCTAACACAATATACCGGCAGGTACATATCTCTACAAATCCAATTTACCCCTACCATCCCCTACCCCAGTTTCCACCCTTCCTTAATCTAATCAACCAGGTCCCCTTACCATATTAGCCACTAATTAATCCATTGCCCCTTCATCTCTCGTTCCTGTATCCAACACTCGCAAACCTCGGTAAATCCGTTCTCCTTGCCTCCAGACATCAATAATGTTAACAAGCTTCCGTGGCCTCGGCTGCCGGTCCCAGTCGAAGGGCACAGCCAAAGGGCACGCCCCCTGCTCTTGTAGGGGCGGCCCTGCCGTCGGCTGTCCCAAGTCCCGCCCCCCTAGTAACCTGGGAGGTGGCAGCAGCAATTTAAACCAGCTCTCAGGTATAGAGTCCTGAGCCCCGCCGCTCTGCTTGTTATCCTTCGATCCAGCAGCATGGGGGGGGGGGGGGGGGAGGGAAGGAGATAGCATCCACCTCCATCAGGGTCTTCGCAAGGGGAAGTGGGGTGCAGATGCCAACTCCCACCAGGAACATCTTGAGAGACACGGGCAGCGGGGGGCGGATCACTCTCAATTATCTGTCTTGCTAATGATATAAGTAGGTTTCCATTGATTTATCCCAAAACTCAATCATAAAAGGAGGAGTGAAATCCTGCCTTCATTATAGATCCACTCTTTCGCACTAATAAAAACCACAGGATTGGTACTACGTTGCTGCTCCAGAGCAAGAGATGACTTCCCTTATTTTAATAAGCCTAAGGGAGTATTAACATTGGGAAAGCTATTTTAAATAATTTTGTAGTTCTGTGTAAGTGCTCCATGTTTCAGTGGTTTAATTTCTAAATTAGTAATTCACAATTTCTAAATGAATATCCTCTTAGAAAAATCTATTTCCTGCTTCCTTTTTCCCCTCCACCATTTCACTATTAGAGATAACTAAAAGGTCTCACAATATGCATCAGTAATATCATTGGGGTCTAGCATGAGGTATATTTGAAATCAGCTTATAACAACAAAAGATGTTATTGGTCATATGTCAAGAGTCTCTCTTGTTGCATATTTCCTGGAAAGTAATATTTAAAACTTTTATTATTTTTTAAAAATATTCAGATTTTAAATTTTCAAGGCTTTTTCAAAATTACAGACAAGACATGAAAAATGCACTCTTACAACCTCCTGGCTTAACCTAGAAATGTTTACAGAATGTAAAATGTTTCCCTAATAAAACTTAAAAGAAACATATGTTGTCCTTATGATCAAAATTTAAATCTGTGCAGTTTAGGGTTTATGAGTCTGCAGGCATTCATGACTGCTGCTGTCCCTAACAGTCAAGCAATGTGAATTCCCAAAAACTCTGGTTTGGGGGGAGGGAGGGAGCATGGAAGCCTAGAAGGTTTGTGGTTTTTTGCTCAGCTCATTTATTGCACAAAATTTTAATATAGGAGACCACTAAACTTATATCAGACTTCAGGAATCTGCAGTGATTATTGGGGAGAGTCTAACATTTCAACACATAAAGCTGCTAAAATAATCCTCACTTTGCATAGATGATGCTAGGTTCTCATCTGGGTGCAACCACCAGGAGAAGGATCTTGGGAGTCACTGTGGATAGTTCCTTGAAGACATTAGCTCAGTGTGTGGCAGCAGACAAAATGGCAAACAAAATGCTAGGTATTGTGAAAGGAATAGAAAAAGGGGAAATATCATAATGCCGCTGTATAAATCTTTAGTACGGCCTCACCTTAAACACTGTGTGCAGTTTGGTCGCCACATCTCAGGAAAGATATAACAGAATTGGGGGGGGGGAAAGTTCAAAGAAGGGCAACAAGGATAATAGAAAGGTTGGATCAACTTCCATGTGAGAAGAGGCTCAACAGGTTAGGGCTGTTTAGCTTGGAGAAGAGGAAATTAAAGGGGGATATGACAAAAGTCTATAAAATCATGAGTGGTGTAGAAAAAGTCAGGAACTGTTGTTTGCCCTCTCTCACAATAAGAGAACAAGGGGACACTCTGAAATTAATGGTGGCGGATTTAAAACAAAATGAAGTATTTTTTCACTCTGTGGACAATACAGGTGTGAAAGTCATTGCTACAGGAGACAGTGAATGTCAGCACCATAACTATCTTCAAACGGAAACTAGATAAATTCTTAGATGATAGTCATAAATGTTTACTAGTTGGGGCTTAAAGTCCTGGTTACCAGTAGTTGGAAGTGGTTAGCAGGAGATGGGGTCAACACCTCCATGACCTGTATAGACCACCATGTGTGTGGTGTGTTGCATATATGGAGCAATATTACGAAAGCATATAAAATCCACCAGACAAATTCAGGGTTGACAACAACAACTGGAGATTTTAACTTCCCTACGAGGATGGGAAAATCTGTTTTCCTGCCATGTGTGACTTAAGGGTTGGAGAGATGTCTAGCTTGGCTCACAGAGAAAGGATCAAGTTAGAGAAAGCTTTGAGAAATACAATACCTCCTTTGGACAAACTTTTTTATTATCTGAAAGTACAGTTATTTGCTAAATACAAGATTTAAAGATGGGAAGCAAATTCCCTTACATCAAATTGGGAAACTTCTCCTTGTAGAAAATGTGAGGGGTTTATTGCACAGTTATAAAGTACTAAGATCCCTTATAACAACTATATTTATAGCTAAGATTTCTTGATGGTCTACAGATTTACATATACCTGTTGAAGCATTAAAACGGCCAACTGCATTTAATTCAGTGTATAAAAGTACACAAAAATTATACCTGGTAATTGTAAGAAGTGCTCTCTTGAGACACCAGATTTTTTAATTTATTGTGGAGCTGCACAGAAATACAACAATTTTGGGAACAGGTTGGAGTATGATCAACAAAATTAATTTTGAACCTAGGCTTAGGGAATGCTTTTTAGGTATATTGAAAAAGAGAAACTTGTCTACTCTAAATCATAAAGCTCTCTTATTCTTGTTGGTGTTGGCCAAAAATGTATTTTATCCAAATGGACACGTCCAAACAGTGCAACAGCTCCTCTGACGTATAACATCCTTCATACCTGTGCAACAAACAACATCCCATCTGAACATAGATGAAGATGCTTTTCTACATAAATCAATTGATGCACCATTGTTCTTTGAGAAAGAGAACTTTTCTTACCACTTACCAAACAATATAAAGAATTATATAGTACTCTATTTGGTCATAATTATGTCTGCTGCCAGATCTGTCTGTATTAGTTGGAAAATTTATGCCAGTATCTTTTGTTGTGAAAATTTATTTTAAAATAATTTTCTAAAACAACAGCCAACAACATTGGTTGGTTTTACTGCTGCTTTTCAGAACAAGTGGATACAGCCAAATTATCAACAGAATCAGTTTTTCACTACTCCTGTAAACAGTTATGAGGAGCAGTTAAGACAGATACTAGATTATAGAGCCACAGGAGCGGCTGCATAGTTAAGGCAGCTTAGACACTCCATTAAAATCACAAGAACGTACTTGTTATAAAATCAAGATGATTTATCCTATCACTGTGGAATTTTGTAGGGAAGATTGCTTGCCGGGGGGGGGGACGGGGGACGAGGGGGGGTGTAGAAGCTGTCCACATTTCAAACAGATTGATTGAGAAATGACTTCGTTTTAGGACTTTGAATTTTGGAGGCAGAACAGTTTTTTCTGTCTTTTGTGACTTTTTCTGTTGACATATAAAAGTTTGTTTTACGTTATCCATGGCGACGTGTTGAGGTGTCAGAAAATTCAAGTGTGCATTCTGGGACTTGCCCGAATTTAGATTCTGAGAATTTGTAGTGTAGTTTTAAAGTTAGGACTTTCTCAGTTCCCATATTATCCAGTGTAGAGAGTGAAGTTACGAAATTATGTCAGGCACGCGCAGGATCTGTGGGCAACCTGGTCCCTCTAATTGCTGCTCTAGCATGCCTGAGGTAGAAGTCATAGGAAAGCGTGGGAGGGGGAAGAGCCACCATTTTAGATGTGTTTTAAGTCCTGGAAATGGACTAATGCACCAGAAACGTAACTCCGCTCATTTTGTGTCAGGGCAGTAATGTATTTAGTGGGATGTTCAGGAACTGGGGTGTGGGGAATTTTGGGGAGGATGGTGGATCTTTATGAGGGGCAGGTAGCTGTGGCTATGGTGGGCAGGGAGGATGAAGGAAGCGCTCATCCGAAATCTGGGATTACAGTGGTGCACAGGGGTGCTGATCACAGCACCGCCACCCTGCACTACCAATCTAATGCACATTCATGGTGTGGAGCTGGGCAGCACAAGACAGGGTGCTCAGAGGCCACCCTGCGACCTGGAATGGGCAGCAGTTTTGCAAGGCGTCAGCAGGAACCTTTGTCCACGCAGGCTGCTAGCAGAGGGGATAAAGCTCCTCCACCACGTCCACCTGTTGAGCCCCAACAGCCACCACCTGCATCTCTACAGCTTGGTCCAGGAGCGACACCACCCCGACCCATGTGCTGTAACCCAAACGCAGGAAGGAATTTGTCACCTGTACCTGCTATCACCAACCTTGCTCCTCTAAACATCTTGCCCCTTCTCCCTTGCTGGCCCCCATGCCTGGAACTCCCTCCCTGGATACATCTGTTCTACTCACTCCCTTCTCAACTTTCAAATCTCTCCTGAAAACCTACCTCTTCTGTCAGGCTTTCTCTAGCTCCTCATAAGTGAAATCATGTTCTCTTCCCCCCTCGATCAGAATCTCTTCCCTGTAAACTAAGTTAGTTCCCTGTAACTAAGCTAAGTACATGCACCTGCAGCTTCTCAACCTCATGGATGTATTCTTTTCTTTCCCAATGTTCACCTCTCCCTTGTCTCTCTTAGATTGTAAGCCCCCTGGAGTAGGGACCTGTCTAGAATTATTGATTGTACAGTTCCAGGTACACTATTGGTGCTATGTAAATAATAACAACAACAACAACAAGCTTTTCAGAGAGAGTGGCGAGAGCCATCACAGAAAGTACACTACCTGCGCAGCTCTTATTCTATCCTCCTGGGTCAGAAAGCTGCATGGGAGGCCTACCAGGCTTCCCTAGCAAAGCATGGGTGGCAGCTCTGCGATGCAATAGTGGCTTCCAGGGTAAAGGCATGCCCGGTCTCCTATAACTCCTGCCACTACCACCATAATACCCAGTCCTGCCTAGTTCACAGCAAAATGTACATACCTGACCTCTAACCCAACATATTTAATGTTTATATTTTATTATTTCATTTAATCTTATTTGTTAATTAGGTTATAGTTTAAAATAGGTTAGCATAACCGACAGGCTTAGGGCCTGAAAAATGGCTCCCACCAGGCCCACCCAGACTCACCCCACAACACCCTACATCGGGAGGAAGAGCTGAAAGAGGACAGCGATGGCACAGGCTCAGTGCTAGTGGTCGCCCTGACATCATCAGGGGCGCCTGGCCTGGGGCATGCGCAACACACCTGAAGGTGGGGCGAGCCCTTCAAGAGGGTTCCTGGTGAGAGGCCGGAGGTGGATGAGAGGCAGGTGAGGGAAGCGGGAGAGAGGAGTCTCTCCCAAACACCATCCCAGGGAGTGGCACAGAACCTCAACCAGCCCCACCAGACCAGGGATATATTGCTCAGGAGGACTGGGAGGCTGAAAACCCCAACTGGGGCACTGAACTTGAGCAGGGAGTCCTGTGAAGGGAACAGGGTCTCCCACAACTTTTGTGCATGGTTGCATGGCGGAGGGCTACTGAGGGCCACTAGTGACAGGCTACAGCCTGGGGTGGCCAGACTGCCCAAGGGACCAGGGCCAGACTTCTCTGGGTCCCAAAGAGTCACACCCAAGAGAAAAAGAAGCTGTCATTCCAGCCACCTGGGTCTGGTAGTCCAGTGGCTGAAACATATATAGGGCATCAGTTACAGTTAGTTTAAGTAAATAGGTTATAGATATAGTTTGGTTAGATTAGGAAAAATAATTGAAAAAGTAATGTTTTTATTTTAAAAATTAAAGAATTTTTTAAAAAAAGATACTTTATATATACACACACAAATAAATAAATAAACAAACAAACAAACAAACAAACAACCATCCCTACATAGACTGATACCTTGCTCTGGTTGTGGGAGCTTATGGCCTTCTTAAGCTGTTCACGGGCATGTAAGAGACCAGACCCAAAGTCATTCTATTTTTCCAGGTTGGTACTGGAAACAAACTACAGGCAAGAAAACTAAGTGGTTAAAGATAAAGTTTGCCTGATCATGGCCACCTAGTGCAGCTTAGTTAGTTCAGCAAGATTTCTCTCAATGAAAGGGGGAAAAAATGTAATTGTCCTGAAAACTGTTGAGTTCACACTTGGTGAGCTTCTGAAATAATAGCGGATGCTGGTTCTCAACTGTAAAAAGGAAATAATGCTGTCATGTTTTTCCTTGTTGTCTGTAAACTAGGGAGAGAGAAGGAAAGGGAAGTCCATGAGTAGTAAAATGTCACAGTAAGGGATTTAACAGGGGGAAGCAACGAGAAAATTGTACCACTGAGAGACATGCCTGGTCCAGGATCCACCTGGTTTTATTTCTGCATATGCATTCCCATCTTCAGCCATCTTACACAGAGGCATGCTGGCAGCAAAAGGCCTGAATTGCCAACTTTTGGGTCGAACCTGAAGCCCTCAAAGGATGAGGGCTTTATATCGATATGCTCTATACCGTAAATACTGTCCTGGCTTTCTCTCATCCTTCTCTCAGGATCAGTCAGCGTGTCTCTGTTGATTTTTGATATGAGGTTTTGCACAAACTCTAACGATTTGCGAATGCATCTTTGCCCCATGTCCTAGTATTTGGGACACGAACAGAAAACGATTCTCTGGGCACAATCTCCGTGTGTTAATAGAAACTGAGCCATTGGGGCAGATACAGTGCCTGCTTATTTATATTTTTTATTATTATCAAATTTGTATGCCACTCACTGCTGCTAAAAGCATCTCGGGACGTCTAACAACATATTAAAACAGATTAAAATAAACAAGAACAATACAATTAAAACTCCACAATAAAAACAAGTTACCCCCTACCCCATTTCCCTCGGAAAAGGAATGGCGGAACAGCCAGGTCTTACATTGTGCACGAAAAGAGGGGAGGTCAGCAGCCAAGCCAACCTCTGGCTGGAGGGAGTTATGCATGTGAGCAAGGTGTGCGCATGCAAATATTGTACAGGTGCTTGCACAACTGTTGCGCATAATGTGCATAGCCCGAGCACACTGCGCACATGGTACACAGCAGTTGCACAAACACCTGTGAAATATTTGTGCACATGGACCTTGCTCACAGTGCACAAGCAGACACTGGATCAGCCCAATGTCTTTAACAGATAGAGATGGTACCCTCTATTTCAAACTCTCCTCTATCACAACTGTTGTACGTCCTCTCTGCGTTTAGAGTGTGCTTTGTGTGATCAGTTGCTCTTCTGAGAGTGAGTTTTGCAGCTGGCCATCCCGGCTGAAATTGAATATTTTTCACACCACTGTTAGTGTTGGATTAAATTATCTGATTTGGAAACTAGTTAGGTAGTGTAGTGTGCCACGCCACCCACGCAGTGCCAAGTGGGTCCATCATTGTTGAAGCCCAGGCCAGCATCATCTTGCCCTCGCTTGAGTGGGGAAGACGACGCTGCTCAGCCTGCCCTGTGAACTCAGTTCTGCTGCTGGTAAGTACATTGGGGAGTCAGGGACCCATCTGGGGCTTGGGCTTTGCTTTTGGGGGGAGGGAACTGCGGGGAGGGGAAGGAGGGACTTATCTTGGGAGGAGGGCAGGGATGTTATAATAGTTATTTATAAATTGTGAATTGTGATTTTATTATGAATTTTATTTACTTATGAATTATGGGGTGTACTGGGAGTGGGGGGGATTTGAGTCTGGCTGGGCAATGGAGTATGTGTAGGGTTGCCAACTTGCCACAGATGCAAATTCTAAGAGGGCACTTATGAGATATGCAGGTAGCAGGGCAGCATTGGGGGGGGGGGGGGGGGGGGGGGGA
>QEPC01015561.1:2728087-2835560 GCA_003113815.1 Sphenodon punctatus
GTAGAGTCTTGCTGGGGCTGGGCCGGCAGTGAACTAGAGGGGCCTGAGTGAGCTTGGACAACAGGCATTTTGTTGGTGCTGATGCTAGTCTGCTGGAGGGGCCTGGTTTGGTGACATGGAGCCCCAAAGGGTGCCAACCAACTGTTAAAAACAGGTCTGCTCTGAGCATGGGCAGGCATTTGGTGCTGTGGTTGCTATGAATGGTGGTCTGCAGGGGCCTAGATTCTTGAAATCGTGTCCTGAAAGGATCCAAACTGTTAAAAACAGGCCTGCTGTGTGTGCATGGGCTTTGTTGGCAGTGGAGCCCCTGGCCCATGGGGGCCAAACAGAGAGATTGTGTTTGGCAAGGTGTTTTGTAACTTGGAGCTCAAGATGCTGGTTTGCTGCAGGGCGGGGGCCTGCTGTGCCACTGTGTCTTAGTACAGTACTTCACAAAGCACCCCTGCCCAATAAAATCACAGACACAAGACATCCAACGCTTCATTGAACCTAGTAGCAGCAAGCAGTGCCCTTCTCCAAAAGCTCAGACTTGGGAAACTAAGAGTGGCAAGAGCCCCAGCCTGTTTCCCCAAAATCCCGGTCCCCCTTGTGATTTGTGATCTCAGGTGTGTTCAAAAAGCTGGAAATGTGACAAATTTGTGGGTTTGAGATCCAGAGATGCAACTGTTAGTCCTGTGATCTCAGGTGTAATACTAGCAATGCTGGTCTGTAGCGGCCTGGTTTAGTACTACAACACCTGCAATTCTGTACCATTTCTCTGCAGTACCTTGGGAGTTATTGAGGACAGACCCCCTCCCCTGTGTCTATCTCTCGTGTCTGTGCTACTCTTGCGGATTGCAGTTTCACTGTGTTTGTATCCTGATCCAAAGTATGGCAGAAGATAACTGGATCATTGGCGATTCCTACATTCACCGTTTGGAGCAGTTTGTCCGTGAAGAGGGGCTTACCTTTTCCTCAGACAACCAGAATTATGACATCTGGTGGTTCGGAAGAGGCGGCATGAGATGGCCCGAGATCATTCCAATGTTGGATTGGATTCAGAGGAGACGTGATGTTCCACCTTCAACGGGAATCGTGATCCACTGTGGTGGAAATTATGTGGGCGACCTCACCGGTGTAGAGTTGGCGATTGCCATGAGACGTGATCTGTGCTGTATCATCCACTCCTTTCCAAGGAGCAACATCTTGGTGTCAGATTTAATTGAAAGAGCAGTCAATAGGAATGCAAGGCCAACTTCATCGGTTGAGGAAATCAATGAGAAATGTGAACAGACTAGTGGATGCTTTTCGGCGTCATGAAAGGAGGGCTACTACAATCTGGCATAGGTTCTCGAGACATCAGCTATCCCTGTACGATGTAGATGGAGTTCATCTATCAAGAGCAGGACAGTTAAGTTTCTTTCAAGCACTCCGAGAAAGCCTTAGTCAACACATTTGAAGACTTTAGCACGGTTCACATACTATAAGTTAATGGAGGCTCGAATTGATTGTCTCTGGTGGTTTCCTCTTGTCCCCAAAAAGATCAAGTGTAGGGTAAATATATATAAAAAAGGTTTCTAAATAAAGTATTCAATAAATTGGGTTTTTTTACTGTCTCGGTTAACTTTTGCATGGGACAGTGGATTACATAGATAGGATCGGTTTGCATATGTGAAATTAACTAATTTTTTTCTTTACACATTAAGACATCACTTTAAGGTGAGGGACAAAAGGGAAGGTTGGGGAGGAACCTTAATATCCTTGAAAGAGTGCTGCTGGTGCTAAATCCCCATCTTTTCTTTTCTTTTTCAGAGCCTACACTTCAAAAATGAATACCGTAGATGCTCTTCTCGCGAAGCCATTCACCACGCTGACTTATGAAGAGAAACTGCATATCAAACACATGGGACCTCACTGTCCAGAACTGCAAATTGAACAAGCTGAACAGGACAGAGGGAAAGGCTATACACACAGGTTCCACACATCCTGGTACAAGAAGTTCTGGTGGATATGTGGCAGAGTTTCCAAGAAGTCGTTCTGTTTTCCTTGCCTGCTGTTTGGTGGCGATGCAGCTGTCATGGATTTTCGTGGGTAAGATAGTAAGACGAGGAGGCTGCCAGCAGATTCAACAGCAGAGTTCTTTATTCAGCAGAGACGCAGTGCTGCGGGCTTCCAGGATCCTTAGATCCCGAGCAACCCACCAGAAAGGGCAGTACATAATTTATTCAGAAATCCTTGGGAGGAGCCAGGAACTCAAGGAGTCCTGGTAACTTTGTTTGCTCAAGGACTTTTGCCTGTTATACAAACCAAGCTACAGGCAGCGGTCCTAGACTGAAAAACACGCACTCTTGAAAGCGTGGTTTCTTCCTCCTCTAGAATTTGGGAAATGATCCAGGAGAAAACAGAAAAAAAGTCCACCCAACCGGTTAAAATTTGTGTTGTCCAAAACCCGCCCTATCGCGGTAGGGGAAGAGGGGGTCCACGCTGCCCTCCTCAACACCAGGATTACCCGCCCATACCCCGGAACAACACAGGTATCTCCCGGGCCCTCCAATGCATGGCCTGGGATCCCCCGCGATGTATGTGCTTATTGTCACCAACAAGGACACTGGAAGGGACAGTGCCCAAATAGACCCCAGCGGGGCAGAGGTAGGGGAAGAGGTTTCACACCCCAACAATGGCGGAGCTCGGGTGCGGCATGCTCACCCCAGATCACTACTGATGTTCCCCAGAATCTCTGGCCGCCACACAATGCCAACCCTTTAACTCCCCCTCCCCAAGGTTTGCAAGGACAATTTTATCAACATGTCCCTTCCAGCAATAATCGCCAGCCCTGACGTGATGCGGCCTCAGCCTCTGAATCCCTTCCCCTCTCCGCTGATGGAATGCTTTCCCTTACTGTTGCCGGAGCGGAGGCCCCTTTCTTGGTTGACACTGGGGCTACCTGTTCTATGCTCCAGTCTTCCCTTTTTCCTACGATACTACCTTTCACTTCCTCCGTTTCTACTATAGGGGTGAAGGGCATATGCTCTAGAGTGCCTCTTTCTGAGCCCACCACTGTAACCATCGGTCCGCTCAGAGAGACACTCTTTCCTTTTAAGCCGTAACATGCCGGTAAACTTGCTGGGAAAAGACTTGCTTTGCAAATTGAATGCTAAAATTCTCTGTTCACTTGATGGTGTTTTTCTGGACCTTCCGCAGCCAATTTTTCCTGTACTCTTGATGGCCCTTGCCACTGAGGAGGCAGGACGGGAGCCTCTGCCTGATCACCAGGAGCTCTTGTCCGCCTTGACTCCCGAATTGTCGGCAGCCACCCCCGATGATGTGGGGCTGCTGCAAGGCATTGCACCTTTGCATATATCAGTACAGGCTAACAAGTCTTTTCCCTCAGTATCCTTTGTCTGCCAAGGCCACAGCTGGCATTCACCGCGTTATTCAAAGTTTTTTGAAACAAGGCATTTTAACACCCTGCCTGTCCCGTTAACAGCCCCATCTTGCCAGTAAAAAAAACAGGAAAATTCCACGCGGATGGCTCCCCCGTTTATCGGTTTGTCCAAGATTTGCGAGCAGTGAATGGTTTTGTTGTCCCTTTGCACCCCATTGTTCCTGACCCGGTTCTTACTATTGCCTCCATGCCTGCTAATGCTACGTATTTTACTGTTATTGATTTATCTCAAGCCTTTTTCTCTGTCCCCCCACACCCAGATTCTCAGTATTTGTTTGCCTTCACTAACCCCTTTACACTGACTCCCGCTATGCCTTTGGTGTCTGTCACTCTTTTGGCACTATTTAAAAAGAACGGGGGTTCCTTACTTCCTCTGGTGCCCCCATTTACCATGGCCCCCTTATTTCAGATCTTTTGTCAGCTTTACTTCTTTCCTCCTGTGTGGCTATTATACATGTCAGAGCTCACTCTACTTCTCGCTCCTTTGAAGATCTAGGCAACAGATTTGCTGATCAGACTGCAAAAACGGAGGTTACTTACCAGTAACTCTGTTCTTCGAGAGAGCTCCGCGTATTCTCACTCTTGGGATTTACTTCCTGCTCCGCAGGTACCGGAAAACCTCTCGTCAGCAGTATCCAGGCAGATTACGCCTGGAAAAGACTAGAAAAGGTGAGGGCTCCGCCCCCTCACTCCCCCTCCCATCCCGAGAAAAGCGCGGGCCCGCATCACGAGGGATGGAAGTATAAAGAGGGGGAGGAGCCCCCACCGCCTCAGTTCCTTCCAACCCAGCCTGGAAGACCTGGTATGTCCATCCACGACTGAGGGGAAGGCGGGCGGGATGTGAGAATACGCGGAGCTCTCTCGAAGAACAGAGTTACTGGTAAGTAACCTCCGTTTCTTCTTCGAGGATCTCCGCGATTCTCACTCTTGGGAGAGTAATAAGCAGTTCTAGATAACTCACCTCAAGGAGGTGGGAGTCGAGGATGGTAACTCAGAAAAGAATCCAACACTGCTCTCCCCACTTGGGAATCTGCTCTGGCCGCCAGGTCCAAAGAGTAATGTCTTGTAAACGTGTGGACAGATGCCCACGTGGCAGCCCTACAGATATCTGGTAGATTTATACCTTGGAAGTTAGCCAAAGAAGCAGCAGTGGCTCTAGTAGAATGAGCCCTCAGACCTTCGGGAGGGATCTTGTCTGCTAAAGCATAGCATCTCTGTATACACAATAAAATCCACTTGGAAAGTCTCTGTGCAGAAAGCTTGACCCCAATTCTTTGGCCCCCATACGTGATAAAGAGGGAATCACACGCTCTGATTGACTTGGTTCTATCAATGTAGAAAGCCAGAGCTCTTTTAACATCTAACGAGTGTAGCCTTTGCTCCTCAACAGATGTGTGCGGCCTAGGGAAGAAAACTGGCAACGAGATAGTCTGATTAAGGTGGAAACTAGAAACAACCTTAGGCACAAATGAGGGGTCAATACGTAGATCAACTTTCTCCTTGTGAAACATGATATAAGGAGGTGAAGCTCGAAGGGCCGTGAGTTCACTCACCCTCCTAGCCGATGTAATCGCCACCAAGAACGCCGTTTTAATTGACAAGTCTTCCAAGCTGCACGTAGCCAATGGTTCGAAAGGAGGGAACATCAACTTGGATAACACAAGGTTCAAGTCCCACTGGGGGGCGAGCCTAGATCGTTGAGGAAAAGTGTTCTTTAGACCTTTCCAAAAAGCCCTCATCAGTTTATGAGAAAACAGGGTGCCACTGTCATGCGGTTGCAAACGGGAAGACAGAGCTGCCAAATGAACCTTTATGGAAGCCAAAGACAAATGCAATTTTTGTAGACTCAGTAGATAAAGAAACACATGATTCATGTCTAAAGCTTGCAAGGAAATAGCCTGCGAAGTACACCAGCTACAGAATCGTCTCCACTTTAACTGATAACATTTGCGTGTCGAAGGTCTCCTTGCATTTAAGAGTATCTCTGAAACCTCCGGTGGCAAATTGCCTATCGGGGTAGAATCAACCAAGCGGAGAGGTGGAGCATCTGTAGGTCGTGGTGAAGAATTTCCCCCCGTTCTCTGGAGAGTAGATCGCAGATCATTGGAAGCTTCTTGATTTGAGTCGCCATCCCCAGCAAGGTTTGGAACCAGGTTTGTCGTGGCCAAAAGGGAGCGATCAGGATGATATGAGCCCTGTCCGTCCTGACCTTGCACAACACTCTGTTGATGAGGGGAAACGGGGGAAAGGCATAAAGGAATGTCCCGTGCCAAGAGATGGCAAAGGCGTCCGATATCGATTCTGGTGCCATACCTGCTCGGCTGCAGAATTTTGGTAACTTTGCGTTCTCTTGTGATGCAAATAGATCTATCTCTGGAGTCCCCCATTCCTGAAATATGTCTTGCAAGATCTCTTCTTTCAGAGACCACTCGTGCTGGTCCCTCGATTTGCGACTGAGGTAGTCCGCCCTCAGGTTGTCTTGGCCTGCCAAGTGAATGGCGTGAATGTGTATGTCGTGACCGATACACCAGTGCCAGATGGTCTCCGCTTCCCTCGATAAGCGGGTGGAATGTGCTCCCCCTTGTTTGTTCACATACCACATTGCTGTGGTATTGTCCGTCACGATTTGTATGTTTTGACCGTGGATGCGGGGAAGCAAAGCCTTCAACGCCCAACGTATGGCCCTCAGCTCCAGCATGTTTATGTGTAAATGCGTCTCTTCTGGGGACCAGAGACCGTGTATTGAGAAAGTCCCTAGGTGCGCACCCCATCCCGTCAGGGATGCGTCTGTCGTGATAATGTCCCTGAAGGTGGGAGCATCGAAGGGCACCCCTTGTAGCACATGATCTGCATTTGCCCACCACTGTAGGTCCAGAAGAAGTTCCTCTGCTATACATAGTTTCATGTTGAGTGGATGAATGGTGGGTACGTAGTTGCTGGCTAGCCATTGTTGCAGGGGTCTCATGTGCAGACGAGCGTACGGGGTGACCATCGTCGTAGAGGCCATCAACCCTTGCAGGTGCAAGAAAAACCGGACTGGTTTGGTGGGATGCGAGTGAAGAACGTCTAGGGCATGACGTATGGAGATAAGCCTCTCCTCTGGAAGATACGCTTTCGCGTGTCTGGTGTCCAAGACTGCCCCTATAAAGGGTAGTCGTTGCGTCGGCTGTATGTGGGATTTTGCCAAGTTCAGAACAAACCCCAGGTTCCTGAGGAGTGACATGGTGAACTCCACGTGTTTGGTAAGTTCTTGTGGTGACCTCGCCGCCAACAGCCAGTCGTCCAGGTACGGAAAGATTCGCACACCTTGCCTTCTTAGATAGGCTGCTACGACAGCTACACATTTTGTGAACACGCGTGGTGCTGTAGACAGTCCGAAGGGAAGGACACGGTACTGGAAGCGAAGGTCCCCTGCAACGAATCGCAAGAACTTACGGTGAGACGGGCGTATTGAAATATGGAAATAGGCGTCTTTGAGATCAAGAGAGGCCAACCAGTCGCCTTGCTGTAAGCCCATGAAAATGACAGGTAGGGAAGTCATACGAAATCTAAACTTCTTAACGAATCTGTTGAGACATCTCAGGTCCAGAATGGGTCTAGAACCCTTGTCCTTTTTAGGGACCACAAAGAATCTAGAGTAGAATCCAGAACTATGTTCATCTCGAGGAATGGATTCGACAGCCCCCTTGTCGAGGAGTTTTTGAATTTCAACTAGTATTTGAGTAGAGGGGGGGGGAGCCCCAGGGGGGCAGGGTGAGAGGGGAGGGGTGGTATGAAACTGTATGGCATACCCCAGCTGTACTATCTCCCTGACCCAGCGGTCAGAAGAGATGGTTTCCCATACATGTAGGTAGGGCAATAGGCGGTCCTGGAATGAGGGGTCATCCTCATTATCTCCCTTGATCAGATAACAATCAAAAACGTGATTTCGCCTGCTGTCCAGAAGACGAGCTAGGAGAGGGTTTACCCCTGCCCCGCTGCCTGCCAAACGATTTACGTTGTTGAACACCTTGTTGTTGGTAATGTGACTGATTTTGTTGCTGGAATCTTTTCCCAGCTTGGAAATTATAATTTTGGTAAGGAGTTCTTCTAGACGAAAAAGAATAGCCCTGCGTAAAAGGCTTTTTGCGTATCGCCCTGACTACCCCTGTGGATCTTGCCGTTTGATTCATCTCTTTAATTTTCTTAAGAGTGTCATCAGTAGAAGCCGAGAACAGGCCCTCACAATCAAACGGCAAGTCCTCTATTCTAGTTTTATTCTCAGGGGTGAGAGCTGTGGACCGAAGCCACGCATGCCTGCGTAGAGCTATAGCAGATGCCATCCCTCTGGCGTTGGCATCCGCCACGTGCATGTTTGCGGTTAATTGGAACTGGGCCATCTGCATGCCCTCTTTCTGTAATGCTGCCAACTGGTTTGGGTCCGATGTCATGCTAATTTTGGACCACAGCCAATGTTGGTAACCGCACATGGCGGAAGCATAATTAGCTATACGGAAGGACAGGGAGTCCGAGGAAAAAACCTTCCTACCCAGCACATCCAATCTCCTCCCCTCCCTATCTGCAGGGGAAGTCTGGATCCCTCCCGCTCGAGATCTAACCGAGGCAGCCGCTATCACCAAGGAGTTCGGAGGGGGGTGACTATGAAAGATTTGAGCCCCTTCTTTGGGTACCCCATACAAAGAGTCTGCCAACTTATTAGTTGGAGGAACAGAGGCAGGCTTAGCCCATAAGGTTGTAGCTGGTTCTAACAGCTGGTCCAGCAAGGGTAAGGTCACGTGTCCGGATTCCCCAGAGCCCAATATGCCAAAGATAGGTCCAGTCTGAGCTTTTTTAATGACCCTCGTGGGCAGCTTTGGGAGAGATGCAGCCATCCTCCTCAACATCGCCTGAAAAGCCTTGGCATCCTCTGTGGCCAGCGAGATGTTGGCATCCGAGATAGCATCTGGCGGTGGTGGGGAAATGGTCTCGTCCTCCTCCATTGAAGGAGAAGACGAAGAGGAAGACCGTGATGCCGACGCCCCCGGGGAAGCCATCCGTGGTACCGTCGGTACCGTGTCCTCCCTATGGGTCCCCAATAGGGAGGTGAGAAGTTGTGTAGCCCCTGATGGCTCTAACCTCGTTCCGATCCCGGAAACGAGCTCTTCTGGTTCAACGGTACCGATGTCTGCTTGCACCGATCCTGTCTCCGACGGAGGAGGGCGTGATACAGTTGCTGATGGCGCGGCTCTAGGCGGGACCGGAGGCACGTAGGAGGTGTCCCGTGAAAGCGACGGGTATCCGAAGTCATGAGCGTATGGAGGGCTACGCGACCTGTATCTGTAGTCCCTACCATAATCATAGTCCCGGTGTCCGTGATGTGGGGAGCAACAGGAGCATGGGGAACGCGATCGTCGTTCCAGGTGGTACCGGAGGGGCGTCCGTCCCGTCCGGTGTCGAGGAGAGCGGGAGCGGGAGTGGAACCGTGGTGACCTGGAGCGCGACTCCCTGCGCACCATCGGTACCGACAACAGCAAAGGCGGTACCGAGCGGGATAACGGTGTCGGTGGTGCCGTCCCCCTCGTCGAGCCCGACGGTCGTGGGGATTGTTGAACTGTCGGCACCGGCGGTACCGGCTCTCGCGTTGAGCCCTTCTTCTTCTTTTTCTTTCTCTCCACGCTCTTAGAGCCCCTCTCCGACGAGTGCGCGACGCCTCGCGCACCAGAAGGCTCGGTACCGCTAGTAGATAAGCGTCTTGGGCTGGACGCATGCGGAACACTACCTTCCGCGGTACGGCCGGAACCGGTAGCTTGCACCTCAAAGGGTCCCTCGGTCCCGAGTTCGCCGGTGCCGCTGGTACCCATGTGCGGACTCGTCCGTTGCCTGGACGGTACCGCCGGTGCCGCTGGAGCCGGATTTTCCATGGTCCTGGAGTGCCGGGCGGGGAGCCTCAGGGGCCCCTCTTCACCGCCCTCTAAGGCCCTTCTTGTGAGGATGTCCTGGAGCCTTAGCGCTCTAGCCCTCTTAGCCCTGCCTGAGAGCACCGAACAGGCTCTACAGGTTCGAGTGTTGTGACCCTCACCCAGGCAGGTGAGACAGCGATCGTGTTGGTCACTCACTGATAAGGTAGCCGGGCAAGAGCCGCAGCGTTTAAACCCCGGCTGCTTGGGCATTCCGTTCGCCCCGAAGGACGCAACGGCCCGGGGAACGTCCCACGGGAGGGCAACACTCCTTTCTCTTCTTCTTTCTTTTTGATATTTCTAATCTTCGTTTTTACTGCAAAGTACGTTGAAAAACGCCGAGAAGTCTTCCAACGCCACGCGGTTGGAAGGAACTGAGGCGGTGGGGGCTCCTCCCCCTCTATATACTTCCATCCCTCGTGATGCGGGCCCGCGCTTTTCTCGGGATGGGAGGGGGAGTGAGGGGGCGGAGCCCTCACCTTTTCTAGTCTTTTCCAGGCGTAATCTGCCTGGATACTGCTGACGAGAGGTTTTCCGGTACCTGCGGAGCAGGAAGTAAATCCCAAGAGTGAGAATCGCGGAGATCCTCGAAGAAGAACGAGCAGCAATTTCTGGACCTTCTCTCTGTCTCGTTGCTGCAGTTTCCCTTTCAGGTGACGCTCCTGCTGATGTTCCCTCCCTTGAAGATCTTGCTGCCCAGCAGGCTGCTGCCTATCCCTCTGAACAACGCATTTGGACGCGGGCTGGCTGCTCCCCGGATTCCGATGGCATCATGCACCACCCCGATGGACGTCCAGTAGCGCCGCAGGCCTTGGTGCAGCATTTGGCTCGAGCGTCTCACATAATGACACACTCTAGCAAAGGGGGGATAGCTGCCATGATTGCTGCCTCTTGCACAATTTGGCTTACTTTTGAAATCATCCTACGTGAAAGGAGCAATCTTAAGACAGTGGAGTCTATCTATGTAAAGCGAAGCAAAGCCTGTCTACGTAAGGCAGGGTATTTTCAAAAGGGTACAAGGTTACTACAGGTTAAGCAGAATTATAGGTTTTTCCTCCTCACAGCATGGACAAAGACGGGTGTCAAGGACATTAAGCACCTGTCTGAGAAGGCAAATAAGCATGACTCTTGTAAAAGCCACCTTGACAACTGGCCTCAACCTGTCACAGTTGGGAAAATCAAACATCATTGAGAGACTCAACGAAGGCTACCGTGTGTCTGTAAGGAAACATGAGGACATGGATCGAAATAGATACATCCTCTTCAGAATAATAGACTGCATAAAGTTCTGTGGTGGCTTTGAATTGGCGCTGCATGGACATGATGAAAGCGAGGGATTTGTGAACCCAGGGGTTTTTCGAGGTGCAATAAAAATTACTTGCCACAGCTGAAAATACGCTACAGCAACATTTGAAGACTGCAACTGTCTTCAAAGGGACTTCGAAAACAGTGCAGAACAAACTCCTGGACTGTATGCTGCAAATTGCTCGTGACCACATAATTACTGAAATTAAAAATGCCGATTTTGTGGCTATCGAAGCTGATAACACCCCTGATGTCTCAACTGGCTGCCAGTCTGTCATGATTTTCTGCTACATCGATGGCAGGGGTTCAACCGCGGAACGTTTTTTTCAGCTTCACACACGACAGACTCCTGTGCAGAAACAATCACCGAGTCCTTGCTTTAAAACCTCAGTGCTGCTCTCCCAAGGGACTCTGACAAACAGAAACTCATTGCTCAGAGCTACGATGGAGCGAGCGTGATGAGCATGATGGAGTCCAGAGGAAGATAAGGGATGTATACCCGCCACAAACTTTGTTCACTGTTTCGCCCATCAGCTGAACCTTATTGTGCAGCAAGTCGTATCCCAAATAAGACAAGTAAGGATTTTCTTTCAAAGTCTGTCTGGTATCCCTGCTTTCTTCAGTTCATCTCCAAAAAGAACTGAAGTTCTGGATGCGGTGGTGAAGAGAAGGCTCCCCAAAGTAACTAAAACACGCTGGAACTTCAGTGTGCGGACAGTCGAGGTCATCTATGAGCACAGAGAGAACCTGGTCGAGTGCTTTGAACAAATACGACAAGATAGTCGTGATGCCTAGACTGGTATTGAGGCCTGGTCATACATGACCATGTTGAAATCTGACGGAGTTCCTCTACTTCTTGGCCTTGTTCCACAGAATCATGCCGCACGTGGACATACTTTACAAGGAGCTCCAAAAAAAAAAAATTGACTCTGTAGGTATTCAAAGATATACTACTGACTTCGTAAGAGCCATCGATAAAGTGAGGGACTCCATTGGAACTCTGCGCTCAGAGCTGCTGGAGAACGCTCAGTTGCGCAGAAGTGCGCCTAGCATGGACACGCTAGAGCAGATCGCTGTGGAAGTGTGCGATATTATAATCTCTCATGCACGTGACAGATTTCAATTCATGAAACATCTAGAGAGTGCAACTTTGGTTCAGGGGACTTTGTTTCAAAGGCACAGTGAACACTTTCCCATTCAAGCATTTAATGCGGCAATGCAAGCCTACCCAATGCTGGAGCGAGACCGACTGAGCTTGGGACTTTGTATGACAGGTCAGAATTCTATTCTGTCAAAGATGCCCTGCGCTACTTGCTGTGTTGACTGAGGACAACTTGGACAAATCTTTCTCAGAGGTGGTTAAACTGCTGAAGATTGTCATGACAACGCCTCTCACAACTACTGAAACGGAATGAAGCTTCTCAGCTCTAAAAAGAATTAAAACCTTTCTGAGAAGTACCATCACAGAGGACCATCTGAATGCTCTCGCAATGCTGTCTATTGAGCAAGCCATGGTCAGGGACATTCCAGACTTCAACAACAAAACAATAGATCTGTTTGCACAACGCAAGGAATGGCAAGCAAATATCCAGTACATGCGCTGAACAGACCTGAAGATGATCTATTCTGGACAGTGACCCGCACAATCAGAAGACCTGTGTTGCATCTATCCAGCTCCAGCCTGCATAGTCTTTGTCCTGATTAGGGAGACCCATGCCAACGTGGACGGTGCACCCAAGTAATGCTTCCTGGCCTTCTTCGAGGACAGAGCACAGAGAGGAAGACCAATTGCGCTGCAGAACTGCCACCATGAATAGACCCAGCACCCAAAGGGTACCACGTGACGGCGACGGCACACAAGGCGGAGGGAGGCGTTTCAGGCAGCTGCTAGTGTGAGGATAGATAGATATATTTATTAGCATAGCCAATGGCCATAGCTATAACACAACAACAAACAATAAACACAAATACTTAACATACATAAGTCCCTAACATCAAACCCAGCATAAAATAGTACATAAATTCCCCTATTACCCTGGGAATATTCCACCTAGGGGAAGTCCTGTAATACCAATTCTAGAGGGCGTTCTGAATAGAATTTGTCTCATGTCATATCATATTTATAATTATTCCACATAGCCTTAGGACGATTGCTAAACAAACCACCACATAAATACAATAGATATCCTCTATATTTACTACATTGAAATTAAAATTACCCAAAAAAGGGCATGAACCTCTAAAACTGGGTTTGCCACATACAACCCTTAAAATCACCCCATTGACCCTCGAACATAAGACCTGCAAGCGGGATCAACCGCCATTAATTCATCAAAAATTGAGGCCCCCCCTGGAGGGGAAGCCCAACTTATTTTTAACTAAACCGTAGTTATCTCATTATAACCAAGCCAAGCACATGCACTTGAGACCTCGCATCTTCATGAATGTTAGACCCCTTGTCTCTCCCTCTGTTCCCCTTCCTAAGTCTCTCCCCCAGCTCCTGTCTCTCAGATTGTAAGCCCTAGGGGCAGGGACCGTGTCTATTTTATTACTTTGTAAAGTGCCAGGTACACTGCTGGCGCTATATAAATGTTTGTTAATAATAATAATAATAATCCAACCTGGGGCTTACCAGTACAATAGGACATTGGAGCGCCTGACTCACAGGCGAGGACACATTAGGCAGTGAGTGAGCTAAGGAATCCTGACCTACAGGTAGATTTTCGACTTGGGTCCTTGGAGGTGCCTGAGGGATTGACACCACAGACAGGGAATTAACAGAATTACCCAAAAAAGAAGAAGTCCTAGGGGACGAATGAACCCGCTTGGGTAAAACCAAAGCCACTGACGTACTAGACCCACAGACCGGAGCTAGCACAGATGGAACAACAGGAGCTTGAAATGGGACCGTATTTACATCGCTACTAACTTTTAGGACATGCAATCTAATACCCAACTTAATCCTACGGGAAAGGGACAAATCTGGTTTACCCTCCTGGGAAACTAACCTGGTAGACAAAACTTGCAGCATCAATGGGACGATTCCTTTCTTAACATAAATATTAGTCAAATAAACCCCCCACCAGCTAAAAGAATATGCATTAGAAAAAAGCCTTTCGGCTATAAAAGGTGAGCAGAAGTGAATAACTATCCGCACAACGCTGCCCCTGGCTGGCAGATAATAAAAACGGCTTACATAGGAGGGCAAAAAGGAGACACCCAAGATAACAGAAATGTGGTGAGCAATCGAAAATTTCGAATCCCAAGGGGGAAGAACTCCAAATGGCAAAGGGTAAAGTGTAAAAATTAAGCCATCATTTATAGGGGTGATCTCCAAATCCACCTTAGCCCTCAGGGGTACCGCCCTGGAATAAACTGGGCAACACGGGAAAGATGTCTGGCATGTCTGATCCATACACTGAGGACCCAAGACAGTCCTATTCCCTCTTAGTTCTTCCACACACTCCCAAATCCTTGTCATCTGTTGTTGTATGGCCAAAAGTTTAGCATCCAGCCCCTCAATTTGTGCCATAAGGGCCATGGGTACTTCTGTCTGCTGGAGACAAGCACAGACCTGGGTCTGCGTCTCCTGGGTAATAGAGGGAATAGTACTCGAATTCGCGGTAGAGCCCAAATGGACATTAGAAGGACCCGCCCCTCCCTATGTTCCCACTTAAGGGGAGCTCCATCTTGTCTAATTGATAAGGGTAATAAGGGGCGGGATCCTCTAAAATACCAAGGGGATTAGCTCTTGACATAATGAAGGAACCAGAGGGTACCTCAAAAGATCCCCCCTTTCCTACCATGGCTTTATTAAATGAATTTAATACCCCCCGAGACTCCCTACCCTGGTCTGGGGAGGAGGACAGGGACTCAACAAGGTCAGATATTACTTCTAAATCCCCCTGCCCAATTAACCGTGGGCTCCGTAAGAGGTTATCCCCTTCCACAACCTGGCTTGTTGAGCACTGGGATTCAATTTCTCCTATTTGAACTTGGGGAAGGCACATTTTGTTGTTAGTAAAAGAATCCTGAGAACCCACAGAAGATCGCGAGGACGCCCTTGCTTTGGCAGCCATGGCTCACCATCTCTCGCCTTGCTGCTTGAAGGCCAGGGCACACATCAGCAGCGAGGAATCGGGAGCAACCGGCCTGGGTAGCAATACCAGCCCAGGCCCATCGCCAGAAATCCCACTCTCCACAGTCCCAGAGCCCTGCAATACTGGCAAAGATGGAATGCCCAAATCAGCAGCCAGAGACCCGTTCCGCTACAGAATCTTCCAAGAAGGAACGCACGGGTATGGGCATAGAACAATCCCACATGGGCTCAGAGGTGACTAGGGTTGAGGCAAAACATTCGGGGAGCTGCAACTGCTTGGCCCGAGACCTAGTTGCCACCCCTGACTTCCTGCCTTTTCTAGGCATTATACTAGAAGGATTACTTGAGAGGGAGAAAGACGACAACAAAACAAAAACAAACACTCTTCCATCCCACCCCTCCCAGAAGACTAAACCACCCTCCCACCAAACCTATAATAAGTCTTGCGCCCACGCCCGGTCGACGCCTAAGGCCGCGCGTACAAGGGCGCGCCCTTGCGCGTGCAGCCCTTAGGCGCGCTGCCCTGGCGCGCGCCTCTGGGGCCGCCGGGCAGCGCGCTGGCTTGGAGGTCTCCCTGCAGCATAGCTCCTCCCCACTCACAGGTGCTGGCAATACCCGGTGGCAAATCAGGAACGGGGAGGGCTGGAAGGGCTCCTAGTGTGAGGATGAGAGCCAGCAGAGGACATCTCACGGTAAAGATAAATAGGCTTCCTTCTTAAGTTAAAGAAGTTTAGTTAAAAAGTACAGTTAAACTGTAAACAGTTTAAACAGTTAACTAGTTTAAAGTTTAACACTAGTTAGAGTTCTTTAAAACTGTTGGTCCTAATTTAGTTTAGAAGTAGTTTAGAAATGTGTTGAATTTAGAAAATTTTTGGTCCTAATGTAGTTTAGAAGTAGAAGTCGTTTAGAAGTATGCACTAGCACTTTGTTGCTCATTCTGTGTCCCCACCCTGGCCATGGGTCTGTCCCCAAGGAGAGGTACAGTGGGCATTAATTGGGAGAGGGTGGAACCTCTCCTTGGGGGTAGGGGCATGCCCATGGCCGGGGCAGGGACACAGTCACAAAGTCCATAGGAAAAAAAGGATAAATAATTAAACACTTGTTAGGATTCTTTAAAATTGTTAGTGCTAATGTAGTTTAGAAGTAGTTAGTTATTAAGAGTAGGCAGCTTTGGGCCTGCCCCTGCCCCCAAGGAGAGGTACAGTGGGCATACATTGGGAGAAAGTGGAACTCTCCTTGGGGGCAGGGGCATGCCCACGGCCGGTGGACATCCTAAAATCTTAGGGCACCTCCAACAAATCATGTGGGCTCCAGAACCACAGCCATAGGAGCCTCTACACCAACTGGGCCCACCACCACTGTGCTTCCAGATGCAGTGTTTGACTTTAGGAGTTTCAGGGCTTCTATAGGTCCAATGAAGCCTGAAGTCACACTGTCTAGAGGCCTCAACAAGACCAGCTGTGGGACCTGAACAGCGAAATGGACTGGTACCCTACCCTAGAAAACTACAGGCAGCCAAGGACAGCATGAAAATGAAGAGCGTTCAGGATAATGGTAAGTGACAGCATGGGGATTGGGAGGGGCCTGGACTACTTCTTTGGGGGAGAGGTCCACGAAGAAGCAAAATTAAAAATGTCAGAAAAAAAAGAAATTTAATTTAGATGTTTGCATTTTGAATATCTAGTTTTTCTGAGATCTGGCATGATTCTACACCTCGCCTTGCTCTCCTTGTGAACATAGGAGAAAGTAGGTAGGTAGGAGCGCAAAAAAAGAGAAGGCTGCAGACAACAAGGAAATCCTTTTCCTCTGTCTCCAACTGAACCCATCTCGTCCCCATTCCTCTTCTCGTGCTGCAAAACAAACCCTTTCCATCCTTCTTCTCCTCACCCTTTCCCTCCTACATCCTGTCTTTCTCTTCCCTTTCGGCTTGTCGCAGAACAGGGAGCTAACTCAGTCCTCCCAAGTTCTCCAAGCCAGAAGGAAGGCTTGTCCCAAAGCCTACACCTTCAGAAGACTACAGGTGGCCAAGGATGCCATGAAAATCGAGGATTTGAGGGTTCAGGATAAAGGTAGCCGATGGCAACATGATCTATTTTTTTTAACCTACTATGGTTAATTTGGACCCGGTGGGAAAGAGAGCATACAGGACCCCAGTAAGAGGGTTCTCTATTCCCCAGTGGCAGTGCTTCACCCACCAGCGCCCCAGCATTAAGTAATGTAATGACCATCCTGGGAACTCCTTGCTGCTGGGTTATACAACGCCACTGGCCCACCGTTGCCCTGGCTCCGCCCACCGTTACCCTGGCTCCGCCCCTAGGCTCTCCGGCCAAAGCCGCCGGCAGGCCTTACTGCCCCTCCAACCTCAAAGCCCACCAGCCACCCCTGGTTAGGGGTTAGGAGCAAGTGGTTTAGAGCAGGGTGGATTAGGGACCAGGACTCCTGGATTTTCTGGGAGGGGATTGGGGACTAGTAGGTTAGAACAGGAGGAATTAACAGATGGTAGAAGGGGGAATTTAGTGTATTCTCCTTTCAAGAAATATGGAAATTCTAGGCACCCCCTTCGGTTTAAGGGAGGAATTAAGGCTCTTACAAATTCACTAGTGCTCCTAAAAGCATGGAGATTGTAAGTTAAGGCTCCTGCCTTAATTTGTGTGCCATGTAAGCAGTAAAGCCATTGTACAGTCTAGCATATTGTGTTCACTTACAACTTACACTCCATGCACTTGCACTTTGCCTTGGTCTCAGCCCTAATCCTCTTCCTCTGTAGGTGGGGGCAACACTGAACATGGGGAAAGCAGGGGGTGGTGTTAAGTGTATGTATGTTTTTTGTATGTGCCTTCAGTTGTGATGGAAACAACAGGATACACCAGTACAGGGGTGGGAGGGAACAAGATTGATGGGTACAGGATGTGTAGTGAGAGACAAGACTAGGGGCAGCCCATGGTGGGGAGCAGCGTGTGTATGGGCAACAGGTAGCCAGATGCTGGAAGGGTGTATAGGGGGCCGGAGGACAAGGCTCAGAATCAGCCAGGTGGTGGGGAGTAGAAATTCTGGCTACAGTGGAGACAGGGACAGGGCCAGACATAGCATAGAGAGCGTTTAATTTATACCCCGCACTCTCTCAAAACCCGACTCGAGGCGGCTTACACAACAGCAAATACATTCCTGGGTTATTTCCCATGCAGGGGACCCAGTACAACAAAATAGCAGCAATACGTAATAAATCAACTATACAGAATCAAAAATCCCTACTGACAATCTCCTTCCACCAACTCCTTACAATCCAGCGTTGGTCCCACAAACTAATCCCTTCTGTCCCTTGCTGCCACCACGGGGCATTCCACCTAACTCCACTCCTCTCTCACTGGGGAGAGTCAGCTGCACCCTCATCTCCATCAGTATTTAATATTACCCCCCAAACAATACACACATTAACAGAATTTCCCACCTCCACCTTCCGGCCCAGCCGAAGGGCACAGCCAAAGGGCAGGCCCCTTTGACCGTGCCCCATGGACACGCGCCACGAGCACGCGCCTCCGGCCGCTCCCGATGTTAAGGGAAGCGGCCTGGAAATTGGCATGGCCAGGCCCCGCCCCCGCAAGGGTGCGGGGGGAGTGAAAAGGGTCCCGCAGCTCCCAGCTCTCAGAATCGGGGGCCCCCGACCCCACAACCAAGTACTGTCCTTGTCTTTAAAGGTGGGGGGGGGGGGGGTTCCACGACCTTAGACATGACCTAAGATGTTTGCTGCCCTAAGCACTTTTCAGGTTGCTGCACCACAAGCCATGCCCCCAAGCCACACACCCCCAGCCACAAAATATTAGGTCATCAAGTGCTGCTCCTATGTCAGTCCCCCGGCCAGTCCCGCCACCACCTAAGAGAGCATGACCAGCTGCCCCCAAAAAGGGGCAGGTGGAAGAAGAATATAATTTTAAATCATTAAAAGTACTTTTAATTAATATTCTTAAAGTTTATATTATTTATTTAACATTTTTATTCTGCCCTTCTCTGCAGACTCAGGGTAGTCAACAACATTAAAAAATACATCATCCCAACTGCCCCACCCACCCACCTATCAATCCACCTCCCCAACGCCCTGTACCCACTCCCACCCAACCCTATTCCTGCCTGCGAAATGCCTTGCCGAACAAAAATGTCTTGCATCTCCTCCAGAAGATAAACAGGCTCAGACAGACCTCAAAGGGGAAGGAGTTGCATAATTGTGAGGCAGCAACCGAATAAAGTTGTTATATTTTTCTCAAACCATGGTTTCCATGCTTAATCTGGGAAAGATAGGAGGTTTGAGGGAGTGGGGAATAGCAGTACGACATAGCGATACGGTGCTTTAGGGGCTGACAGTGGGAAGGGAAGGGAAGAGGGAAGTCACACAGGGCCCTTGCTCAGGGCTTGAAAGCTTGCTTATTTCCACCAACAACAGTTGATACAATAAAAGGTATCATTCAAACCACTTTGCTTCCTTCTCTGAAACTTGGGACAAACTCAGCAACCACACAATCCCTCTGGATTTAAAAAGAAAAGTGAACAAGTATGGATAGAAAAAAAGAGGGCAGGCATTCACGATCTTATGACAACTTGTTAGTGACCATCAGGTAGCAAATCCCTGGGATAAGGTAAATATAAAAGACACTATGCTAAAGGGAAAGTTTTTCTAATTTCATATATTTAATCTCAGATGATTTCTCAGATGTGTTGTCAAAAGAATGCAATACCTTAAGCTGAGGTACGTAAAGATCAATGTATAAAACCCAAGTGCAGCTTTACCACTCAAACTTATTCACAGATTATTCTAACCAGGTGATCACAAAGATAGCACCTTAAGTGAAAGACTAGCATGAAAAATACATAGTATTAGAAAAATGTTGTCAATAAATATTTCTGAATGAAATGGAAATGAAAATAGCATTTAAAAGTAAACCATTACTTTGAAGTACTTGCAAGACAAACAGCAGCTGAATTTCAGCATTAGTTTGAATGGGTGCTTATCTGCTTTATTACAGTTATGGAAGCAACAGCCGAAACACCAAATTATTAAAACGATTGATGGGTTACAGTCTTGTTCTACTCTTGGAGGTAAATGAAGAAATGTGCAATAACAACAAAAGAGATAAATTACTTACTGAAGTAAAGGCCAGCACCTCCTCTTCAGTTAGCTTGTGTACAGGGTTGTTCTTTTGGAAATCTATGCTGTAAAACAAGATTTGAGGGGGGGGGGGATGAATTTTAATCCAATCTATGAAATCTTGCTATAATACACAACACTCTACAGCTTGAAAAAATCTAAAATTTCATTCGGAAAAAGTTACAAATCAAAGTTTGTTACGTAGGACATATCTGTCTAGACAAAGGAACGATGGCTCTACACCTCCAAATTGTTGGTTATTCCTTTCACAGAAAATCTGAAAGTTGTCCAACAAATTCCATAACAATAGTTCAGATGCTGAACTAGTCCCATCAAGTGATACACGTTTGACACCAACTTATCACTCAAAGCAAATAAATAAATAAATAAATAAATATCCCCAAACCGACGAGATGCACTGATTTTGTGTAACTATTTCTAGTTAAATGCCAACAGCAGCATTTTCATGTGGAAAAGGCAAAGAGGCCCAGTTAATGCTATTCATCACATGCCAAATAGTTATTTTGATACCGTATTACTATCCCCATATTATTCACATGCCAACACATTTATCAAAGGGAAGAACAAATGTTAGCTGTTGGTACAATTCAGCCTTTCCTCTTAAACTGAATAGTCTTGATGACCCTCTGAGAAAGAATTTATAAACCAGTTCTGACACATATATGGACAAGTGGAGTGTAAAAAGCTATGGTAATGTTTGCAATATTTTCAATTAATGAAAACACTGCTGTGAAATTATTTCAGCAAATGCCCGGCATATTCTTTTCCCATCTTGAAAGTTGCATAGATAGATTAGATAAGCTAGATCTTTATTGCACGGTCATCGACCATGGAAAAATGAAAGTTGCATATTGGTCTCTGATAGTTCAATACTTTAGCTTAAATTAACCAAAGGTATTTCTGTCATTGTTTTATTTTACAAGCCTTACAATCTACTATCACTGCTAAAGTTCTTGGTAAGTACCATTTCTTGCTGTCTTTTAAAATTTATTTCCTTCACATATTAAGACTATGCTTTCAATTTAAATGCTGTCATGCCCTGTGGAATTAATCTTTAATAAAAATGCCTTTATCCTGGCATACTGTGCAGCATCAGCCCCGCACGGGCGGCCGGGGAGGTGGTGTAGCTATTGTTTTTAGGGAGGACTGGCCTGTTAGGAGGTATTCAGTTCGGGAGATTATGGGTATTGAGGTCCTTCACGTGGTGTTCGATTTGGCTGGGGGCAAGCTAGGGGTGCTGCTGGTGTACCAGGCCCCTTCTGCCCAGCGGCATCCCTTATCGCTCTAGCAGAACTGGCCTCGGAGGTGGTGTTGGGCTCTTCCAGGACCTTGGTTCTGGGGGACTTCAACATCCACGCCGATGCTGGCCTTGTTGGGGCGGAGCGAGAGTTCATGGCCGCCATGGCAACCATGAACTTGCCCCAGGAGGTTACCTGCCCAACCCACATGGGGGGACATACCCTCGACCTGATCTTCGGTTCTGGCCTTGAGGCGGGGGCTCCGGTTGTGTGGGAGGTTACAGCAGTGCCCTTGTCATGGACGGACCATTATCTCCTTCAGGCCGGTCTCCTAGCGCACCCCCTCCAGAAGGGAAAGGGACCACTTAGGATGGTCCGCCCTCGGAGGCTGATGGAACCCCAGTGGTTCCAAGAGGTCCTGAGGGAGTTAACCCTGGACTTGGACGGCCACTCTGTGGATGAGCTAGTTCAGCATTGGAACAACTTGCTGGAGGCGGCCATTGACAGGGTGGCTCCGAGACGCCTTCTGCCTTGGTCTCATCACTGTAGGACCCCTTGGTTTACTGAGGGACTGCGGTGTATGAAGCGTGTAGGCAGGAGGCTAGAGCGACGCTGGCGTCGGACTCGATCTGACTCTGACCGTCTTCTCCATAGGGCCCATTTGCGGTCACCTCGAGGCTCGACTACTGTAATGCGCTCTACGTGGGGCTTCCCTTGTTCTTGGTTCGGAGGCTGCAGCTAGTGCAGAATGCGGCGGCTCGTCTCCTTACAGGGGCGGGCCGTCGGGAGCATATTACACCTGTGCTCCGAGCTCTGCACTGGCTGCCGATAGCGTGCCGAGCCAAGTTCAAGGTTTTGGTGATGATCTATAAAGCCCTACACAGTCTGGGCTCCTCATACTTCAGGGACCACCTCGCCCTCCGCGCCCCAGAGCGGCTCCTGCGGTCTGCCGGGGGTGCCTTCTTGGAGGTCCCCCGTGTTAAGCGGGGGGCCAAAATGGAGAGGGCATTCTCGGTGGCTGGGCCGCGGCTTTGGAACTCCCTTCCGGAGGAAGCTCGCCTGGCCCCTAGCCTGTTGACATTCCGGCGAAGTTGTAAGACCTGGCTGTTCGCCCAGGCCTTTGGGAGGGAGGGTGGGTAGGGTGAGGTGTCTCAGCTCCCCCACCTATTTTGGTTTTATATTTATAACTTAGCCCTGTTTTAATATTTTATTATATTTATGAGAGTTTTAATGGTTTTATTGTATTTTAAAGTTTTTGGAAGCCGCCTCGGGTTGCATGGCAAGAGGGGCGGGGTATAAATTTATTAAATAAATAAATAAAATAGAAATTAATGATATATTTTTTTAGATTACTTTAGAAGCATTTATATTATAACTGAAGAATTTCTTTAGACATACCTATTATGTTCATCCAACTCTCAAACGTGTACTAGTATAGTATTTTGTATTGCTACCGTGCCTTTCATCAGATATAAAAGTGCATAAACATTGAGTATTTTCATACGTGACGCTACCACCGGTGGCCACGCTAACTCAAGTGTGGCCACTAGCAGTGGTGTCACATCTGCTCTTGCCCATCAGATGTTCATCATGGGCAGGAGCAGAGTACAGCACGGACCGTGGCAGGGTTAACTCCAGGACATGCACTGGGCTCCCGGCCAGCGTACATCCCAGGGTTAGCCCTGCCACGATGCAGGGAGGGCAACCTCGGACTATGGTAGAGCAGGACATCATGTCTGATGTCTCTACCTGATGGCTGGTGGCCAGAGCTTTTCTGAGCAGGTGTGGCAGCCTAACAGGCCATTGCACCATACCATATGGGAGGAGGCTGGGCTGTGCTGAGCAGCACAGGGGTGGGGTCATATGGACCATGTTCGCACATCCCCCTGCCCTCTCCCCAGCTTTGGCTGCCGGCACGTTTGTTCAGTGGCTGGGCCTAATCCTGCCTGTGGTAAGGGCTCTCACCATGGGCAGGATCAATGTGTGGCAATGCTCGGCACCGTCACATGTTAAAATATTCATTAACAATGTCATATGACCACCATGGGGTCACCATGGGGTACTAACACTCATTTTACAGATAGACGAAAATGAGGAAAGAGGTTGAAACACCTTTCTGTGGTCACACGCAGACATAGCACCTCATGCACCATTGTTGCTAATATTTCTGTTTGATATGGATCATTTATGAGATTTTATGTATGTATCTTTTTCATCCACTTACATTGTGGAATTTTTTTAACCCTGCTCAATCACATGGGATTACTACTGTGGAAAAACAAAAAGTAGTGGCTCTACGACTTTGCCCTTCTAAGACACTATCACTGGCACATCAGTGAACAATGTCCTCAAAGTACACCCTTCTACCATTTACCATTTTTATTCTGTAAGCAAAACACACCATAGGCAAAAAAAACTACCCCAGAAACACACTGATTTTCCCATGGAGTACATTTTCTACCACACCCAATGTTAAACACAGGGGTAGAAAATACACCCCATGGGCGCAATCCTGCTGCTAGCAGCAAGCGCTCAAATGCACATGCGCCCCGCACACTAAGTACGCCACGTGGAGCAATGGCACGACCCGTGCTGCTGTAAACCCACACTCCGGGGGATGGAGCAGGCACAGGAAGGGGCGTGCCATTGCCCTGCGCAGCTTGCTGCACGCCTCAGCACCAGCCGTCTTTCACCGCGCTTCACGTAGGATTGAACCCATTGTGCACCCATTGTGTTTTTGCACAGAAAAGTGCCCCAAGGTACATGTAAATACATTTATCAAAGATGATTGTCTGTTCTGCAGGACAGGAAGAAGGGTGGGCAGAAGCCCACCCATGGGGGCACCATGGTGCCAGCCTCCCAGGAAAGGGGACAAGGAGTGTTTGATCAATTTCCCAGAGGTTCTGTCTGCATGTAAGGGCCCTTGCAGGGTGGCTGTATGTTCTGCAGTGCATGTGGAAGGGTGGGCAGAAAGGGACTGGCACCATGGTGCCAACCTCCTCAAATATGTAACTGTGTTTGCAGGGCATGGGTGTGTGGGTATTGTGAAACACACTTACCACAAACAAGAATATTTGAATGGGATAACATTTACATTCCAAATCATAATGAACTTGGGGTAGAAAATACACCCCAGACACTAAAAACATGTTTACAATCATGACAGTGGAGCAGGGTTAAGTAAATCAAGAAATTCTTACACATGTCACCAAACCATATGTTTTCAACAATACAAAACGTTTGAATTTCTCAGACAAACAATGTGTTACAATGCCTTGTATCTGCAAGAATTTGAGAAACAATGTTTTACAAAAGGAACAAAGAACTCAAGTAACTTGCCAAGCTCCCAGGATAACAGCAAGCTCTTCTGCACACAGGTCAGGCATCTGGTGGTGATTGGAATCTGCTAACTTTATATCATTTAGCACAGTGTCATCATTTAAATCACAATCCTGTTGGAAAAAACCAAAAGTAAAAACAACATATAATTGGAGTAACAATTTAAAGCATATTTTGCCATAACTAAACTCATAACATGTTCAATTATTTGAAAGATACAATACATTTTATTAAAGTAATCCTGAAATGAAGAATTGTTTTGGGGGGAGAGAGGGGGATTGGAACCATCACCTCTCTAACTGATGAAGATCAAAGACATGCAAAGTGGGTCACATCTTCGTATCTTATACAAGTAAAATTTTTAAGAGAGAGGACAGTCTGCTAGTTAGCCATCTCTCTCTGTTAATTGTCCCAAGCCTTTAGATGCTGGAGAAACCTGATCTACACACAGCCTTTTTGCAACTCCCTAGCCACTGATATACGGGCACAAGAGGACCTAGAGTACAGTCTATTCCAGCAGTGAAACAAATTGACAGTTCTGTTAGCACAAAAATTGCACAGGCCAGGCCTAAAATTTAACTCATCACCTAAGACCAAAGATTTCACTGATTATTTTAAGAAAAGTAGTTTGTGACATTTTGAAAGTCTATTATAGGCAATGGAACACAATTATTGCAAAGCCAAATCTGCATCCACAGACGTACATGATAACCCTTGTGCTGCAAATGACAATGCCTATCAGTCCAAGTAAAGGTCTCCTTACAGATTTAGTTACGGCAATGCAAGTTTGCATGAACTCTATTTGAATTTAACTTGATCTGATTCAGACCCCTTCAAATCAATCATAAATGTGTGTGCTGACAGACCTCAGAAATATATAGTCCCAAAGCTCTAATTTTCCTTTTTGACACAAGGAGGGAGAGATTTCAAACTGTTAGTCCAGTGATATGCAACATGTACCTTCTTTTGGTACAGCCTTAAAGACTTACGAGTTTGGAGTCTATTGACAGTCTCTCAGTGGGTAAAAACAAATGCGACAGTAGCTCGCTGAAACACGCTCTGGCCTGGGCTTATTGTTGGGCCATGTTAGAGGCTACCGGGGTTCTCACCTTGGCAAATGGCAGAGGTCACAGTCTGAGTTACCGCCCTACCAGGTCAGAGTGGGCTATCACATTTGTTTAGCCTGCTGGCTGCCATGGCTGTCCATCATGGGGTGGTACCAGCCGCTAACACATCTGTTTAGTTGCTGCCTGGGCAGTGGGATGGCTTTCCCGGCTGCCCTTGTGTGTCTGGTAGCCCAAGCTGCCCCCAGCTATGTCAGCAGTGGGTTCCCGACCCGGGTCATGGTGGCAGCACACCTCCATCACAGTTGTTTTTACCCATTGAGTTGGGCCCCAAGTAAATTCACATTGATACAATGTCCAAATTTGTGCAGTGGAAATGCTGCTCACCATGTACTCAAAGCTTTCCCCATACTTCATAGAACATGAGGAGAACTATGCACTCAAAAGTGAGGAAATGCCAAAGTTAAAAAGTTACACACAAACAAGCTTAATTCTGCATCTTTCATAACTTTAAATTCTATCTACCTTCTGAAATTCAACTTGCCTAATCTGCCTGGAGCAAATATATTTTATTCACCTATCAAATGTTGATTAATAATAACCACAGGATAAACAGACACGTTTTTTGTCTGAACTTTGCACTGCCTTTTTAAAAATCCTTAACAACAAGCAGAATAAATACATTAGTTCATTTTAGCTAAATACCTTTGTTAAATTTTCTAGAGGAGTAGGTGCTGGACTGAGTTCAGAGTAAGGAAGGAGGACATCATCCTTCCTTCGGACATCAAGCATCAACTGTGCTACGTACTTTTCCTGAAACTGTGTTCTTTTCCCCAAAGCACCTATGAAAAAATTAAAAAATATTTACCAACTGTTAAGATGAAGTAGCAAGCACTGTATTAGGCTATAGTATAGTTAGAAGTGTGAATCAATAACTAAGCTTTGGTTTGCCTTAAGAGGCTCGGATTCCATCTTCACTGTGACCTTGTGCAAACTATTACTTTATTTGTAAAATGAAGCGGTTAACGGTGAGGGGGCATCGTATCTCACACTTAGTGGAACCAAGAGTCGAACCTAAGGCCTTCTCGACACTATTTCAGAGATCATTCTGCAACAACAGAGAGGTAGTGGCTCATGATAAAGATACTCTCGTATCCTTCCTATGTGTTCTGTATTTTATAGGATGCACGGTGACCTTATGGTATGACATTTCTTATAAGTCATAGCTACAGCACACCATTTTCTATATTTCACAATCTTTAAGTGTCATTAACACGCCGTCATAACAAAATATATGTACTGCATTTTGGTAAAGTACAAAATGGAATGCAAAATTTAAGATAGCTAACCAAAAGGACAAAGCAGGTCTTCTTTCACCTTAAGAAATAGGACACAAAAGTGAGAGAGGGGATTTAATTATTTTTTCCCTCATCTTTCTAGTCTTGAGGTCAGTCACCTTTCACTGGCTTTTAGGTCTGTGCAGTTAAATTAAAAGGTCAGTAAGCTGCAACTTAAACTGAAAAGAAAGCAAACGTCCTACTTTCAGTAGTCACTCTTTTAGCTACCAACTCTTGCGAAATACTGTTTTTGAGGGTGGAGTTTGTCATGATGATAATCAAACTAGACGAAAATCAATAACTTTTCACAAGGAAAGGTGTTAAGAGTTTTCTTTTTATATGCAAATTTTTTTTAAAATCTAATTTTACAATCAGAAGATACTAATCATTTCTATAGTGCTACTAGGCATACACAGCACTTTAGTCAGATTTATATATATATATTTTTAGACAGGTCCTTGCCCAGTGGGTTTACAATCTAAGATTAACAAGGATGAGGGGAACACAGGGAAAGAGACACCCACTTATTCCCATTTTACAGATGTTCTGAGGCAGAGAGGTTGCGACTTGCCCAAGGCCACCTAGTGAATTCACTGGCTAGGGTGAGATTTGAACCCTGGTCTCCTAGGTCCAAGTCCAGCACCTTATCCACTACACTGGATCTTGGATACTGCACAGTGTGAGAAATGTGGGGTAGTAAATTCAAACCAAGTCAGCCTAGGGCTGAACACTGCACTTGCATTCCATCATAATTCACACCCTGCTGGGCCTATTCATTTAGCAGATAAACAAACACACCAACAATAATTTCCAGCCCCAAACAAGGAGTAAGCATTTATTTACTACAGGCTACTGCTGCTTCTAACCTTTTGTAGCCTTCATATTCCTTAAGTAGCTAGCCTGAGAACACTATGCTGACTTTCAGAGTGAAATTTGCATTTTTATGAAGAGGAGAGAATGGATTATTCATTACCAATTAATGTAATTAGCTGGGAAAATATATTCCCCAAATAAAATTATAACATTTATTTTAGTCACATTTCTATGCCACCCTTCCCACAAAGCTCAAGTGGCTTGCAATAATAAAAACAGGAATAAAAAGCCACTAAAATTAATTTTTAAAATCCCCTTAATACCCCTCCCAATCCACCCCTACCCAATCCCTGCCTACCAAACACCTGGCCAAACAGAAAGATCCTACATTGTTTCCAGAAGATGAGCAGGCTCAGGTTTAGGCAGACTCCAAGAGGAGGAAATTCCATAACCGTGGGGCAGCTACTGAGAACGCCTACCTGCATGCCCTAGTTGCAGCCTTCTCACCAGACATAATTGGTGAAAGGCACCCCTGGCCACCGCCACAACCTGACAATCCAGGCATAGCAGTGGATTCAAGAACACGTAGGGCTGTGAACCTGAGTGACCAAAGGAGACTGGACCCCATCAATAACAGAGATCTCTATGTCTCCCAGGTCACATGGCTGACCAACCATCATCACCTCAGAATCTTGTCTTGAGTCAACCTCAATCCGTTCTTCCAGTCCCCAATGGCAGCCAGGCACTGGGTAAGTACCAGTACTGCATGACCTATGTGGCGGGGCGAGCAGCTAGCTGCTATGTGCTGCGTCCTCGGGAAAAGTCTGACACATTGTGTAGCAGCTTTACCCCATATGGGGTCATGAAGAAGCAGCAAGCCTAGTTTTCCTGTCCCTTAGGAACTGCACCAAGAACTGTTGATGCTGTTTCTGCCATTCCATCATCTGCTTGAGGGTCTCTCCCATTTTCCCTACCTAATTACCACATGGCATTAAAAAAATCCTACCAACTGCCCACGTAGGAGCAGGTCTCTTTCCTGAGTACACAAAGTATTGTAGTAAGAATGCTATAATCCCTGGATCGTTTCTCTTTTGTAGAGATGAGAAAGGTTTAATTCAAGTCTTCTCTCCAAAGGCAAGTTACTCCCAGAGATCTCCACTCACTATTCAGCCCACTTCCTCCATACACCTTACTAAAGGTAAAGTCACAGGAGACAGGGCCAGATGGATTCCCCACCTGCCCTGGGCAAGGCGAACACAACTGCCACACTTTAGGCTGTCAGGAAGAGCAGTCAAAACAATCTGCCCCCCTGCAAGGAAGCCAGCAGGGCAGGGCACCATCAAAAATCCTGCCACGGCCTCGGGCAGGCTGAGGAGCCACATGGGCAGGCGCTCATCCCTGCACCCCCCACCCACCCCCAGCCCTCCCACTACCATGAAGTAGACACACAGGAATGGCAAATTATGCCCGTGGCTCTATGATGCCAGCAGACCTCACCACCAGGCGGGGCTGCATGGGACTGGCCTGATGGGAGGTGGCCTGTTACCTACCCCACATTGGCCCGGATGGGGCAACAGCCTGTAATGCATCACCATCCTTCTCCAGTGGATGCACTGCGTAGCAGCCGACTGCCCCCTTGGAGCAGAAGTGGGTCAACATCTGGCAGCCGCAGGTCTATCAGCTGCATCTCAGGCTAATGTGGGGTAAGGTTGGCCAATGTGGGTTAACGTCTTGTGTGGATTTACCCTAAAATGCTGCACTCAAAATCATGGGTCAGATCTGCCACAGGGCATCAGAAAAAATCACTTTTAGCACCTGCTATCCTCTTATTTTCCTTACTGGGAATTTCAGGTGAACAATTCTGTTACTAGGCACTTCTACAGGCAACTCTACCTATGAACCTCAATCCTGACCCGCAACACTATTTAATTTCAGTTTCTTGAACAGACTCTTGTTCAGGCCTACTTATCAATTTTGTTTCTTGGACTGATTTTTGCAGCACTGGCAAGCCATCTAAAAATATTATTAGTTTCCTTCATATCACTACAGAAGCTTGAAAATCATGAAATTTTCAAACACACAGGTTTGAGGTTCATCTTCTCTTTCTTGAAACTTTAGGGCTCATGTTTTCACACTTTCCCCCACACCACCCCTTTCAGCCATAACAGCTAGAAGCCTGATTTTTTCTTAAAATACAAACTGAGATTCTCACAAAATTACATAACTTGAGAAGCTGAGGTTATATTGTGAAACTCATGATAAAATACTGTTCTGTCAAGTGTCTACTAGAGATTAAACACACTGCTTGAGAACCAAATCTAAGACTATAACACCACAAGTTTCGAGAGCTGAAACCTATACTCACCAACTATACTTCCTCTAGCAGGATTTGTATTGTCTTTTTAAAATTAAGAACTGTAATATCTTCTACATGCAATAAATTAGATAGGATAATGTTGGAACTACTGTGCTCTCTTACTTTAGTTACATGTTTTACCTATAAACCTTTGCCTTCCTATTATAAAAATTAAATAAGTACAATATACAATTCGTCATGTTTAATCAGACGGACACAGGTGCAAACAGTATGCTTCAGTAAACTTCAAGCTAATTTTACAACACAGTTTCAAAGTCCATTCAGAGATGCAGAGATACTGTTGCTATGTTGGTAACTAGAAAACTGGGCCCTTACAGTGTGAATTCTCTCTCTCTATGGGTCCTGGAAAGTCACTCTGCTCATTCATCACTCATGGGGAAGGTCGGCGTCATGGCCAGCAGGAGGCAGCACTGATCTTCTGTCTCCATATATCTGGAATGGGACTGCCCCCAGCACTCCAGTTGTAGCAAGCTTTAACGAGAATAACTGAAACACAAACTATAAAAAATACCCTCAACTAACAATAATTAATGAGGGAAAACCTGAAAGAATGGAGTATACAGTCATTTGCATATATCAAGCCACAGACTGGGAGTAACTGTCCAGGACCCATATAGAAAGAAAATTCACAAGGTAACGGACCAATTTTCTGTGTGTCCTGGACAGTCACTCTGCTCATTCATCATTCATGAGGACGTACAAAAGCAGTGTTCCTGAATGAGCAAAGGGGAGGGAGCAGAACTAGCTGCATAACAAGTCCCCCTCCTGATAACTGAAATCATGGGAGCCCCCTTAGCAGGACCATCTTACCAAATGCAGCTTCAGCTGGCTTGAACACAGCTATTTTATAGTGTCTGGTGAAGATGTGTAGCGAAAACCAAGTATTTGCCCTACACACCTCTCATATGAAATTCTGGCATGGAGGCCGCAGCCTAGGCAGCTCTCCTCCATGAACGCGCCGAGATATGCTGAGGGGGAGGTTGTCCTGCACTCTATAGACTTCTGTGATACAGCAGTAAGCCGCTTAGAAAGTTTAGGTTTAGATGTCCCGTGTCCTAATGTATAGGACTCACAGTGAATAAAAATGCAGTGGATGTTTCGAAACAGAACTGCTTGTTTAATATGAACTTACCCATCCTCCTGACATCCAAGAGGTGTCAGAGTCTGTCTTGTGCCTGGTTAGGATGTGGGCAAAATGGGGGTAAGGAAAACCCCGGTGCTCCATGGAAATAGGTATGCACTTTGGGAATAAACGCTTCATCTAGGCTAAAGAAGACAAGATCCTGGCAAAAATGACACATATTAGGATCTATTGATACCTACATGCTGATACCCGTCCGGATGATGTGATACCTATTTTAAAAAGGCCAATGTGTTTTTGAAAAGCATGATCAAAAATAGGGTCCAAAAAAAGGCTTGTAAAAAACAATATTTAGATTCCAGGATGGGAACTGGAGAACCACCGGTAGATAATGTAGGCAGGCTGCTCTCAGAAACTTCCTAATGTGAGGATGTACTGACATCCTGGGTCTGAGTCATGGACTGCAAGGTCCCGTCCAAAACTGCCACTAGCCTTGCCAGGGTATTGGTGCACCACCTCCTCTGCATACCCGCCTGTAAGAATACTAAGTTTCTGATCCCCGGAGAGTAAGGATCAATTGAGTGAACGGCCCACCAGATGGCAAACATCTTCCACGTATGTCAATCAATACGCCTATTGCGTTTGTGTAGGTCTACCATTAAGGCAGGGATTCTCAACCTGGTGCTCAGGAGCACCCGAGTGCTCAGGCAATGAGTGAAAGTGCTCCCCAAGCCAACTGTCAGTAGTGCTTGGACTGTTTCAATGTGCTCCTTCACCCATTAAAGTCAATGTGAGCTGAAATTGTTTAATGATCTCAATTTCCATTGAATTGAATCAACTTGAAATGCAGAGGGGAGACATAATTATGCATATTTATGCAAATCATTCATACAATTACGTAGTGCACCGAAATAGTCACTTATGTCACTCCAGTGCTCATGACTGGAAAAAGATTGAGAATCTCTGCATTCAGGTGTCAGTGACAGCCATTGAGTATCCCAGTTGAATTAGAGATTCCCGCTTGATCTCCCCACTGTTGTTGATTGACTAGATTTGAACACGAAGGTCGGTGAGGGCGTCGTGGTGCAACTAGAAACAGTTGAGCAGCTCTCTCCTGTTGCACCTTGGTTACTGTTCTGGCTAGCAGAAGCATGGGTGAAAATGTGAATAGGAAGCCCGGGGACCACTTGTGGCATCACAAAAACGTTTTGGGTGTCAGAAACGAGACATGACCTTGGTACTTTGTTGTTTCAGTGGAGGCGAGTAGGTTGACCTTCGGCCATCCAAACCTGTGGACTATCAGTCTTCTAAACACTTGCCCAGAGAGCTACCTGTCAGGGGTATGACTACTAGAAATCTGGGAGGGTCTCTCCTGTTCCCCCTGGAAAAGGGTCATTCAGGGTCTCAGTCGGTCCACGGGACAGTGAAGCGCAGAGGTGGTGAACCTAACTCATCATTAGGACCAGGTGAGAACTGAAGCCCTGGGACCCAGACCCAGCTTTATCCCATGTACTCACACAAACACCTTCAGGCAGCCAGTCCCTGTTGTGGGGAGGCTTCATGAAACACAAGGGGGCCAAGGACTAGGGGAACGAAGTCATGGGGGTCTGGGGAAAGGAACACCACACAGGCATACAGGGAAAACAAGACACAAGGGTGTACCGGGGAAGTCACACAGCTAGGGAACCTTGCAGACACCACACTCTCTCTGGGAAGGGAAAAAGAGGGGGGGAAAGAGAGACGAGGGCAAATGCCACTCTCTCACACGGTCCCACTCACAGGGAAGTGGTTAAACTCAAACCACTTCCCTTCAATTTGTGACTGCTTCTTTCTCTGTCTCTGCGCACATTTGGCCAGGTCCAGGATTCAGATCACTGGCGGCGTGTCTCCTTGCCACCGGTGCTTTTATGCTCCAGTGAGCCCCACCCTCATATACACCGCAGCTGCCTCAGGGAAGGCAGAGGGACGCTGCTGCTCCAGGCCCCGCCCCACGCGGTACACGCTGCAACCGTATTCAACAGAGTCGGTAGGTGTCGCTGCTCCCTAGCCCTGCCTCCTACGTTGAACGCAGCAGCTGCATTCCCAGAAGTCGCCGCTGTCTACGTTGTGCGCTGGCGACTGGGTTGCCTAGCAACCCGGCCGCCAAGCCTCTACAGTGGCCGTCCTCCTCCGCTCCTTCTGCCCTGGGCCATGACACTACCCGTCTCCTGATTTCATCTCTTGCCTGCCTAGTTAGTCGGAGTGCACACTGGAGAGGCCCTTTATGTGAACCACCTACATGGGTAGGACAGTACCTTCTGCCCACATGGCAAGGAATGGTACCCCTTTGAACGGGGAGTGAGATCTGGATCCCCCTTGGTTGTTCACATACTCTCTAGCAGTGTATTGTCTATACGAACCAGAACATGTAGTCCCTGAGGGCAGGTGTGAAGTGGAGCAAGGCTAACGGTATTGCCTTTAGGCAAGACATCTTGATAGTGCTAAGACCAAGCGCCTACAAGCTCTAGCAGATATTAGAAAATTTCATAAGGCACATGCAAGTAAATCGGTCCTAGCAGCCTTGAGAGCCTTTAAAGCAAAGGTCATTCCCCCAAATTACTTATGGAGCAGAAGTTTTGGGGCATGCGGCAGTTAATGATATAGAGATTCCACAAAACAAGTTCAGCAGATTTATCCTGGGTTTATCTAATTCCATACCAGCAGCACTCTTAAGATATGAACTGACAGTGGAATCAGTTCTTTTGATTATTCAAAGGAAACGTATTTGTTACTGGTTTAAGATGTTAACCTTCAGCCCAGGACGTCTGCTCAAAATGTGCTACTTGGGAGGATAAAATGAGGTCTCCTGCTCTTCGTTCTCCATGGTTATCCTCTTTAATCTACACTCTCAATACGGTAGGACTGGGATATTATTATTCTCAAGATTCCAGATTTTTTTTCCATGAGTGAGAAAGATACCCTTAAGGAGACGTTGGTTGATATATTTCGTCAAAATGAATTTGCCAACATCAGGGCAAGTCGTACTGCCCCATTATACGTAAATTGGGTCGCGAATGGAACGGCTAAGCATTTGAAGCTTGATTTGAAGGTCGAGCTTTGTACTCACCTATCCAGACTACGTATGGAGCAGATGTTAACAGCAACTATAAAGTCATGACGTCTATAAAATCATGAATGGTGTGGAACTAATAAACAAGGAGTAGTTATTTACCCTCTCAGCTAGTACTAGAACTAGGGGACACTCCATGAAACTCATGGGTGGCAAGTTTAAAACAAATAACAGAAAATATTTTTTCATTTTTTCACTCAGCGTATAATTGGGTTGTGGAATCTACTGCCAGAGGCTGTGGTAAGGGCCAGTACTATAGCTGAGTTTAAAAGAGATTTGGACAAGTTTCTGGAAGATAGGTCCATTAGCAGCTATTAGCTAGACAGGATCAGGGAACATGACGGGAGCTGACAACAGGGAATGGATCCTCCATTGCGACCTGTTGGGTGCTTCTCCCAAGCCACCATGATTGGCCACTGTCGGAGACAGGATGCTGGGCTAGATGGACCACTGATCTGACCCAGTATGGCACTTATGTTCTTAATTATTATGGGCAAACAGCTAGCGGTACCTAGGGACGAAAGATGGTGTACTTGTGGTCAAGGAGTTACAAAAGATACCATCCACTACATTATGGAGTGTGACTACTTTAATGACATTAGGAATCATTTCTTATCCCCAATACTGGCACGACTGAAATTTTTTTCAAAAGAAGAAAAATTAATTTGATTGTTACAACAAAGAGATCGAGATGTTATCAATCTGGCAGCATTTGCTACTCTGGCAGCGGCTATAAAGAAGGGACCTTCTATCCTCCCTATTAAGCTCCCTACCAAGCCCGACTGCAATTAAATAGGGATACGTGAGTATCTTGAAGGATAATTGTCAGGTGACCTTGGTAGTTGGCTGCTGTTTGAATATATAATGGGCATTCTAGTATCTTTGTTAATATAAGTATAAATTAGCAGTGTAGCGGGTATTTAATGAGCTGCTGGTTGGTTATATTAATTTTAACTAAAGATTGTTTTAATTATAATAGAGGTGGAGTATTGGTCGAAATGGGAGGGGATTATGGCTTACTTATGTTAATTTGATTTGTGTTTACATAATTGCTTATTTTTGCTTATATAATTGCTATGTGTGTGTGCGTCATCATCATCATCAAAATCTTTATTGCTTAGCCGAGGCTTTTGCATTTACATCAGAGAAGCAAGGAAAAAAAAAAAATTAGACAAGGATAAAACTACAAGACATGACCACAAATATTTATACGAACCCTAAAACCTTAATTGTGTGTATTAATTTGGGCCAGGGCGAAAGTCAGTGCCATCAATAAATATTTGATTTTGGTATTGCCTTCAGCACGAACTACTTTCCTGTTGTGTGCCCTTTCTGTGTGGGATGCCATCCCCTAAGTCAAGTTCCCTTCAAAAGCACCCCCCTGCTCCCCCCAACCTAAGAGGCTTGTGTCTGTGTATCAATGTTATCCTGTCTGCAACCGACAATGTTAATCGGTGGGGCATGCACCCCCACCCCATGGTTATTACCTTTATGGTACCCCTAGTTATAAAACAAACAAACAAACAAACAAAGACCTGGCCCTTTCATATCTGGGCTTCAAATTGGCAGAGAAAACTCTGGAATTCGTACATGGAACCTTGTCCACAGGATGAGATGAATGTGTGACATCATTGTCTTTATGAGGGCTGTCCGTGTCATGAGGTTTAATTGCGGGCAGGACATCATCTGTTGAAGAATCGTTATCAGTTTGTCTTGTGACTGTTGATGCAAAGACACAAAGCCTTATTTTGGTATTTATTAGGGCACCCGGACGTTCTAAGGACTGCGTGGGTTAAGGCGACTCTTTTCTATGATGACTACAAGGTCATATGGCGTTAAGAAGGACACTGTACTGTGGAAGTCCTGCAGTGTCAGATTATATGATGGGGATGCTATCAACAGTACAATGATGACAGACTTTGATTCCTTCTGTTCTGAGTTTGACAATTAGTACAATGAGCACCCTGGAGAGCATTGGAGGTGCTGATTCCAGTCCAAATGGCAGGGCTCGATAGTGCCAGAGCTGGCCATTATAGGACAACCTGATTCATTGCCCGAAGTGTGGACAAATAGGAATGTAGAGAAATGCTTGCCTGGGGTCTATCGGTGTCAGCCAATCCCCTTGGGAGATGTCCTGTATATAGATCTTTGTATTTCCAATTGGAAAGGGGTCATGTTCACAGATCTGTTCAGAGGCTTGAGACCCAACATGGCTCTCCAGTCTCCGGATCTTTTTGGACACCAGGAAATTAAGAGTAGAAATCCAAGAGTCTTTCTGACTCTGATATGGGATCTATGTTCCTATGCTGAGTAGTCATCAAATTTTGGTCAGAATAGCTGAATGTTTCTTGAAATGACTCTATGGAGGGGCTGTAAGTTATCGTGTTTAAAACCCAGATGTCAGAAGTTCTCCAATTTATGGACAAAGTCGAGAAGACACACACACACAAACACCCATGTAGGGTGAAGTGAAAGCCCTTTCTTCTATGGAAATCTCCCTATGAGGCAGACAGTCTACTAAAGGGATGAGAATTTGGCCGTGGAGTATTAAATTGCTGGAGGAAGGCTTTTAGATTCATCTGCTGCTTCCTCCAGCACCTTGTCCAGATATACCCCAAATAGTTTGGATCTCTGGAAGGCCCCTGACAAGGGGAGATTCTTAGCTGAATCATTTAGAAAGGAGGTGCCCAGCAGAAATCTGGGGGGGCAGGCTTCTGGCTTTCTGTTAAGTTAGGTTTGGGTCCTGTGCTAATCACATCCATTACAGTAGTGCCCTGGCACCGTATGAGGACATGTTAGCCATTCTCGGGACCGTGGCAGACGCCTCGTAGTCCTGCCTAAGACTAGCCTCCATCCCTTGCCGTCAGGGTCTGTTGGTTAAAGAACACCTTTTGATGCGTTTGCATTCTGTAGCGTTTGTGGAGTTTTCCCCTCGGGGGGGTAGTGGCCTGGAGCCCGGGTGGATCCTAGGTCTGAGAGCCAGTCCACCACGGGGTCACTATTCTCTGTTCCTGCACTGCTAGGGCGGGAGGTAGGAGGCAGAGTTGGTCTGGAAGCTTTAGGCTCTTGAGCAGTGCTGGTGGTGTGCCTGATGCGAAAATGCCCTGCTTGAGTCAGAGCGTTAAGTCAGAGCGGGGGCGGGGGGGATCGATCCATAGAAAGGAGGGTGATAACGAAGAAAGGAACAGGGAGGAGGGCTGGAGAGCTGGTGAAGGAAGGAGAAGCAAGGATCAAGACATGAATTCACGGCAGGGTCACAGGGGTACAAGGAACGCAACAGGGAGCCAGACAGTAACAGTTTGTGGAATTAAGTGCTGGTGATGACCTGAAGTAGGTGTCCACAACCAACCAGGGTAGGGATCAAGCTTGTGCAGAGTTGAGAGATAGGTTGAAGAGACTCAAGGACTGCAGCACCAATCATGTGAACCAGCTCCTGGACAGTTTGCTGGATAAGGACAGTGGATTTGAAGCTTGGAGTCTCTGGCTCAAGTCCTAGTGACCCAGACAGCTCCTGACATCATTTACCGTTAAAATTGCAAATACCTTTGTGCGGTCTCTCATGCTGTCTCAGATATGGGAGACGCTCCTTGTAAACCTCTATAAAGTTCCCTCATTAAAGTTTGCTTTTGTTTTGTTTATCAAATTTATACACCACCCTTCCCAAAAGGGCTCAGGGCGGCTTACAATAATAGAGTAATAAAAATTCATACAATAAAAACACTCCCTCCCCCAAACCCTCCCCAATAACCCAACCAACCCTCATCCCTGCCTGCCAAATGCTCTTCCACAAAGTTTTACACCACCCCTGTATAACTTTAAAGGACAAAAGCACCTTGAGTTGTGTCCAGAACACTATAGGCAGCCAGTGCAGACTTCGGAGCACAGGTGTAATGTGCTCCCGGTAACTCCTCCCCAAAAGGAGCCAAGCCGCTGCATTCTGCACCATCTGCAGCCTCCAAATAGTAATCAAGGGCAGCCCCATGTAGAGCATGTTGCAGTAATCGAGCCTTGAGTTAATAAAAGCATTGATGACAGTGGCCAGATCCAAATCCGAAAGAAAAGGCTGTGGCCTTCTAATCAGATGGAGTTGGTGAAAAGCACTCCTGGCCACCACCACAACCTGACAATCTAGGTGTGAAGGGTCCAGAAACACATCAAGGTTGTGAACCTGAATGACCAGAGGGGACCGGACCCCATCAATGACAGGTGTCCCAACTTCCTCCAAGTCACAGAACTGGCCAATCATCACTTCAGGCTCCTGCGGTCATCCAGGATCGCCCTTCTCGAGGTCCCCAAGGTATTCAGGAGTCTACTATGGAGAGGGTGTTCTCAGTGCTTGCTCCGGCCCCAGATCTTCCTTCTTTTTGGCATCAATGCAATTCGGCTGTTCCGCCAGACTTTTGGTGAGGGGGAAGGGAGAGGGTGGATTGTTTAAGGGGATGGGTTGGGGTGTTTATTTATGGGTGGGATTTTACAGGGGGAGGCAATGCTCCCTTTTATTCCCTGTTTTATTCCTGGTTTTGTTGTCTGCAGAGCCCTGTGTGAATTTTATATATGTGTTTTTATTTTTGTAAGCCGTCCTGGGCTGCCTTTGGCAGAAGGGGCGGGGTAACAAGTATGAAAAATAAATAAATAAATAAAGTTGTCAGGATTCAGCTTCAATCAGCTCTCCCTCATCCAGTCCCTGATAGCAGCCAGGTATCGGGTAAGCACCAAGACTGCGGGACGTGGGTTGGATGAAAGAGAGAGGCAGAGTCACCCCAAACCACAGAATGACCTTGCCAAGTGATGTCTTTTGCTGCGATTTCGAACAAAAACATGAATCTGTCATTCTTGCTGTAGTCTAGACAAGAGTGGTTGCTGTATTCATTTAGAATATAAGATTAGAGAGACAACATAGTTCAGATGATATATTTTATTGGGCCAGTACCCAAACTTACAGGCCACAAAAGGCCCTTCCACAAGAAAAGACAAACTATAAGTATCAAAGGTTTCTGGACACTGGCTAATATGAATGAATAGAATATGTGAATATGCTGACTATGTATCAACAGCCTAAGGAAAATAGTTTAGCCACATTGCTCCTTCTATTAAGTACAGTAAAAAGTGGTTGCACACAAATTTGTGTTGCTTTAAGAGAGATTTATCTAATGATAGCCACCAAGACAAAAAAAAGGGAAGTACCTGAAGGGGATAACATTCTCCAAAACTGATCGGTTAGATAAAAAGAATTTAACTTATTAAAACAAACAATAATGGAGGTGATCCAGGACAATAATCAGAGATAGAAAGAATGGAAAGGCCCCTAGTCTGGACAGATTGCCATCATAGTATCCAAGGCAACATTTGTAAGGAAACACCTTTTGAGGAACAGCAAATTACAACAGTTTACAAAATGTGGAGGAGAAGCAGAATCTAGGTAGAGCAGTTTTTACAAAGACATCTTTTGAGTCCAGAAAATCATCAGGAACTTTAACTCAGTGAAGTAACTTTCAAAAGAGCTTTGAAATTTTTAAGTTTTTTGCATTTTGAAACTGTACAGATGGTTTCCTCTCAGCACAAATATTTATAGAAACATGTGATTTTTCAACCAATCTTATCTGCCTGAAGAAAAGGGATTGTCACAAGGCCATTCAGAAGCAGCAGCTGAAGAGTTGTCACAGGAAGGGGCTTTCTTGAAAGGAGAAGTTGATAGGGAGAACAAGGGCTTGAGAAAGACTCCCAGCAACCCGCTGCTCAGAAGCCTTCACAAAAAAACAAACCAGAGAAAGACAGAACCAATGACTAGGTTATTTGTTTACTTTCCATTTTGGTAAGGAGAAATTACACGCAGAAGGCGCGCTTAAGGAGGGAAGAATCGGGGTAGTGTACAACTATAGGAAATCAAGGAACATTTATGGAGGAACGGTCATTCCTGGTCAGAGAGAACCATATCAGAACCTCAAATATGTAAAAGCAGCATTGGCTAAACTAGTTGCAACTGTTGCAGGAATTAAGACAGCAGCCTCTTGTATTACCCAAGGGAGTTGGACTATTAGAGGACTTGGGTCTGCAGACTTTGGCCTTTTACAGACACCCCACCCCCTCGCCCATGTGTGTGGTTGGCGGGGGGTGGTGTAGCGGCTCCATTTGAACGCCGTGGGGGAATGGGTGGGGTCCATGGGAACGTCGCGGCCAGCGGGTGGGGGTGTGCGCACACTTCCACACTCCACCCATCACCCACGCACAGAGCAATGGGCGCCAATGCTGGATGCTCAGTGCGTGCACATGGGTGGAGGTCCATGGGAATGCACCTTCATGCAGCACCCACCTACCATGCCACCCACGTGCCCACGCCCATTTGAAAAGGGCCCTAGAGTGAAAAAACAAACAGGACAATAGCCCCGGGTTCAAACTAAGTGTCCTCAACACTCACATACATGTCTGTGGGTGACAGCACCCAAAAAAATATGTCGGCGAATGTTGGCTCCCCTCCCTTGGAATTTTCAGGGAAATTCCAGCAGGAGATGAGAAAGGGCCTACAACAAGAAGTAGTCCGTAAAGCCATGCAAGGGACACACAAGTTCTGGAGTTTGCTGGGACAGCAGAGTATAGGGTCACAGCTTAAAAAAAAAAAAAAATCAGGCTATTGTACCCACCCTCTCCCTGCCACTCCTGCTCTACCTAAGCGGGGCTCGTGGCTGACACGTAGTGCCTTCATGCGCCAGCTGTGGTCCCCGATTGGCTTTTCCCACTAGAGGAGCCGAGCGGGGAATCTAAAGGGGGGTGGTGGTTCCACAGCTGGTGAAGGACCCAGGTCATGGCCCCCTAATAGACAGCATGTACACGTGTTCACCTGGGTGCCAACATGTGTTTGTGCCACCTAACAATGGTTTGATAGACTCCCATTCATGGGTGGCTATCGTGTTAACACTCTTAGTTGACAGAGCAACCAGCATACAGGGGTGCTGACGTAAGTATCATTCCTTCAGTCTCTCTCTCATACAACATTGCTGAGAATTTTCACTGATTTGACGACTTGCATACTCTTTGTGCACCAAGTCCTCCGACTTTAGTTTTCCTGCTGTGGGAGATTTTCATTGATAAGAAAAGTAACATTGAGTTATTAAAAGAAAACAGAAATTTTCTGCAACAACCTCTTGGATGGATTTTTGTCTCCCCCCACCCCCTTTCCCACTTCTTATATTTGCTTCAGTGACCAGTACTTGAGAAAGCTCAGTTTTTAAAAAGGGATTTGTATTGGATCCATTCTAATATGATAGGTCTCCAAAACTTGACTTTGACCATCAGCTTCACCTAATTTTAAACATTTTTAAAATGTTACCAAGTACTAATTATGTTAATAGCTACACAGAACTTCAATTTTTGTACTTCGCTGCAAGGACTGAGAAGTCTTACAAGCCCTGTGATGCTGCTCATGCAAATAATACTTGTTTTGCAAAACTTACAATTTCACAAAGGCGTCAAGCTGAAAGTCTCATGCTTTTGTAAACAGTGCTTCCATGGTGTCAGGTTTTTAAAGATAAACTATATTTTATTTTCCTATTGCATAATTTGGTTCCTTCTTGAATGCTGAAATGTGAGAACTTATTCATTCATGAATCATCAGTTTTGTGGGTACAGTTTTACATACAAATGCGCTTCCATGTTTATGTAAAATAGCACTCTAACAGGTTGCATTTTAAGAAAAGCAGGCAGGCAACGTTTTCATAACAGGACTGAAATAGCAAGACACAGCAGTAGCTTTCTCCGACAGAAAAATCTCTTCCGCAACGAGCAGCATGGTGCGATACAGATGTTCATTCCACTACTTCCGCCATTCCGCTACTTCCACCGGCTGCAAAAATAGCGGAACAATGTTTGTTCCGACAGTTTCGATCTTCCGCAATTTCCACCAGCACTGCGAAGTAGCTGAACAATGTTTGTTCTGACAGTTTCCGAGATTGTTCCAACAGTTTCCAAATTAGCAGAATTCCGGCAGAACTAGCGGAATGCCGGCAGAAAAGCTGCGGAAAGTCGCAGGCAATTCTGAAATGGCGGAATGAAATAGCAGAAAAAGGAGTTGCTGCTTCAGCCCTACCCTGGAACTACCAAGTGGAGGACTGCCTAATGAGCATGTTCTAGTGTGACAAGGCCTGTAAACTGATTGAGGGTCTATCAGGGTCTAAAAAAACAGATTCTTGGGAAGGAATGTTGGTTACAGTAATCTTCAAAGGAACTGCAAGGGATCTGTTCAGAGACTCAGCAGTTCATGAGAAGCTGTGTGTTTGTGGCTAGTCAATTCCAGAGGAAATTCTCTGTAGTAATTACCTCCTTCCTCCTCCATTATCGCAAGCAGGGGGAATGGGGTCTCCCTCTCTTGGAATTTTCGGGGGAATTTCAGCAGGGGATGAGAAAGGGCCTACAAATAGTCAGCAAAACCATGTGAAGAACACACAAGTAGAAGAGTTTTCTGGGACAGCAGATATAGGGTTGCCACCTCACCAGGTTTGACCTGGAAACACCAGGCTTCAGGTTGAGCCTTGATTTCACCATGTCAGCTTGCATGACCCTAAAAACTGTGTTTGCTGGGAGAGAGCACGGTCTTATAGAAGTGCCTGCCACGCAGCTGCTTCCCCACAGCAGGAGTAGTGCTGCCTCTCCCCCTTCTTCCTCTCCCTCAGTAGCAGCAATAGCAGCAGCAGTAAGTCTTGCCACTGGAGCCTGTGGCTCCTGCCAGTTCTTCCCCCAACCTGGGGTGAGTGAGAGGGCCATAGGCACTGGTGACAGGACTCCTTGCTGCTGCTACTTCTGCGACTCAGGGGGGGACTGGAGGCACCACTACTCTTGCTGTGGTGAAGTGGTTGTGAGGCAGACTCTGCTGCAGGGACCTCCCCCTTTCTCACTTTGGAGCACACTCAACACTCTGCAAGGGAGAGGGTTATATCAGAAAGGGAGACGGGCAAACCCTTTGCCCTGGCCCCTCCGGGTTGTTACCCAGAGAAAGTGAGCACTAGCAGAGTTGCTGCATAAAACAAGGGATTTTCTCCTGTAACATGTAAGCATGACTCCACAGACATGATCCTTGGACTAGACGCCCGACACCCCATTTTAATCCAAATTGTTTGGAGAGGTAAGTACCCTCTCCACCTTATCTTCACTATAATCTCTGTTCTCATGTGAATGCAGGGGAGGTTCTTACTTCCAAACAAATGATCTTATGACCAAATATTACATAACAATGTCCTATCCTCATTGGCAAACTTACACTTCCTTACATCTTTGTGGATACAAATTTCAGTTAGCGGCATTAGCGAGCAAGAGGTGTGCACGTATTCTATTTTCAATGGGCTTGAAAATGAGCTACAGATTAAGGCCTTAGCAGACACTGGTCTGATCACAAAGGGTAAAAAACACGTGACCACGGTGCAGCAGCAACCTGGCCCGGGCTGGAGCAGGAAGCCACGGCGGACACGGGTTGGGCCACAGAACAAACATGCCCGTGGCCAGGGAGAAACAAACATGCAGCCGGCCAGTCCCTCCCCCTGCCATGACGGGCAGCCATGGCAGCCAACCATGGCGACTGGCCATAGCAGTCCCCAACCCGGGCCGTGTCTGCTGACCGGAATAGACGTGATAGCCCACTGTGGCCCGGGCGGGCCATAGCCCAGGCTGTGACTCCAGAGGTTTTCCTAGGTCAGAGCGAGACCAGGTTAGCCACCAACACAGCCTGGAGCAATCCCAGGCCATCATCTGGCAGAGCCTGCACAGATGTGCAGGTGAGGTCTGAGCCAGAGTGGGCCACAGTAGGCCGTTGTCACATCTGTTTTTACCAAAGGGGATTGTTTATAATAATCAACAACATGAAGTTAGCATGTACTAGTTTGTCTGCAGACTCTGCTGCAATTTTTTCTCCGCAGAGGTGCAAGCATTAAATTGACTTCTGTGACTCTACTGAGAAGTTGTGCATAACTAATACTTAGCAGCAAAGCACTAAATAATTTACACTACAGCAGGTGTTACCTGGGCAAGTGAACACCTGCTTTTCTGTCACAACTTTGCAACCAGTGTTCTTCATAAATATCTAAAGTAAGATAAATACTTGTTTCAGATTGAAAACTGAACATTCGGGCTTTCATCTATGTGGGGCATTTTATTAGCTGTATGACAGAAACATGTAGGGACCACCCAAAACCAAAACCCTGCAGCTAGTCTCTGTACAAACATAAAAATGTCAACAGTCCCTTACAGTCAAAACAGATGAATGTCAGACTGGGTGCCTGGGCATCTAAATGGCAAATGAGATTTAATGTGGACAAGTGCAAAATGATGCACGTAGGGAAAAATAATCCAAACTATGCATTCACAATGCTGGGTACTAAGCTAGGAGTTACCACTCAGGAAACGGAGCTGGGGGTGGTTGCGGACAATACAATGAAATCCACAGTGCAGTGCACAGCAGCAGTCAAAAAAGTAAACAGAACATTAGGAATTATTCGGACGGGGATAGGGAATAAAACTGAGGATGTCATAATGCCTCTAATACAAATCAATGCTGCGACCGCACCTCAAATATTGTGTGCAGTTCTGGTTGCCCCATCTCAAAAAAGACATACCTGAACTAGAAAAGGTACAGAGAAGGGCAACAAAAATGATCAAGGGCATGGAAGGGCTCCTGTATGAGGAGAGGCTTGGTAGGTTGGGGCTCTTCAGTTTGGAGAAGAGACGACTGAGAGGAGATATGATAGAGGTCTATAAAATCATGAGTGGTGTGGAACTAATAAACAAGGAGCAGTTATTTACCCTCTCAGCTAGTACTAGAACTAGGGGACACTCCATGAAACTCATGGGTGGCAAGTTTAAAACAAATAAAAGAAAATATTTTTTCACTCAGCGTATAATTGGGTTGTGGAATCTACTGCCAGAGGCTGTGGTAAGGGCCAGTACTATAGCTGAGTTTAAAAGAGGTTTGGACAAGTTTCTGGAAGATAGGTCCATTAGCAGCTATTAGCCAGACAGGATCAGGGAACATGACGGGAGCTGGGGGAAAACAACAGGGAATGGATCCCCCATTGTGACCTGTTGGGTGCTTCTTCCAAGCCACCGTGTTTGGCCACTGTTGAAGACAGGATGCTGGGCTAGATGGACCATTGGTCTGACCCAGTATGGTACTTCTTATGTCAAGGGAGTGGGATGAACATACAAGCGTAACGACAGTATCAAGAACCTAAGTCTACTCCAACTCAAGTTTGGGTATTTGTTGTCTCCATTAAGCTTCCTACTGGTAATTTTAAACTAGTGTTGCACACCTCCCTGCTCCCTTCTTTCAACAGCCTTATTCCCAGGAGCAGAGTACCCAAACCATTACAAACCTACCCAGTCAGGTAGCCTGTCTTTCTTAAGTACAAGTTTACAAAAACAGGTGAATCATATTAGTAACTTTTAATAGCAACCTAATCTTTCTTTTGATTCACAATTAGGTAACATGAGTCCCACTGTTAAGTTAGTTCTCGGACACCCTCCTATGCAGTCAGTTCATCCTAATTCTGTAAAAATTGATGTACACACTAGCTCTCAGACATGAGAGACCATAGTCTTGGGAGGAATGCCCTCTCTCAAAACTCTCTCTCCATCAAATTAACTTCTCAGTTCTGTTTAAATGGGTGAATCATAAACTAGTTATTCATGTACTTCGTTGCTCACATAGACCAAGCTTGCAACTATGAACTGCAATGAAGAATATAGCTATTACAATTTGAGATAGGGCTCATCTGATTTTACTGAAGCAAGGAATAGGAAAGGGAAGTTGCTTATAGTTTGAGTCCACTAGGAACCCCAGAGGTATTAACTTTCATCGTCAACACATAGTAGCTCTCTTAAAATCCATATTTCTCTATTGGAACTGCATCCTAACACAACTTTAGGAATTTATAAAACAAGTCAGAACTCCAGGTTGCAATGAGAGCCAGGGACACTTTTTACCAACTCCATTTGATGAGAAGCCTGCAGCCCTTTTTTCCTGATTCGGACCAGGTCACCATGATCCATGCCTTCGTAACTCTGAGGCTAGATTACTGCAATGCACTCTGTGCAAAACTGCCTTTTGTAAGTGAAATGGGGCAAGAGGCATCCGTGATATGGGCAGACATGGGGTTTGGAGGGGACAGGGTTCAGGGTCAGAGCTGGGAGACACAACAGGAGTAAAAGGCTGAGGGGCGAGGGCAAGCTAAGACCAGGAGGTGGGACAAGGGAGCAAGTGACAAGACACGACTAGAGGGGAGTGAGACAAGTGAATTTGTACCTGAAGTGAATTTATTACAGCGTAGCCATAGGCCATTGCTTAAACAAACGACATATAAAACACAGTATACACACAAATGCATAAATACATGAGCCCTGGAATAACAAAACCTAGGGCCTTAAAGGTAAAATCTTAAAATAAGTTAACTAATACTAAAACCTGAAAAAAACATAGCCCCTAAACTTGAAATTACCGCATATGACAATAAGAATAATTCTAATGGCAACCTAACCAATGGTATCATCCCATGGAACCTTGTACTGTCAACCTACATATAGCATCGACTGTCAAAAGGTCATCAAGAATCGAAGCCCCTTTAGAAGGGAACCCCATCCTTTTCCTCACAGAACCAAGATTATCCAGCCCAGGGCTTAAAACAATTGGGCATTGAGGCTGGGACGTCTGCAACACAAATGGAAAAACATTTGAAAATTGATATACCGCAGGGACCTGAGCTACAGGTAGACCTGCAGCTTGAGTTCTTAAGGTAACCTGGGGGGCTGCCCCCAATAAAGGGGATCTATCAGCTCTCAAAACAGCGTAACCCAACTTAGGCGAGGTCACAGCCTTGGTGTCCTTCGACCCAGAAAACGAAGCTGGGTCAGATGAAACCACGGTAACTTCAGTCTGGGCCCCATCTTTAGGTCTATTAGTATCTGGAGTGTCCCCTGGGGAGTTTAACTTTCCCCTATGCAACTGGGTCAAATTAAACTTTCCGTCACAAAGCCGCAGTTTCGTCAATAGGGCTCATGGCAGCAATGGAGCAATTCCCCTCTTGGCATAAACATTAGTCAAGTAAACCCCCAAAAAACAAAAGGGATGGGCATTGGAAAAGAGCCATTTCACTATATCTGGAGTACAAAAATGGATAACTATCCGTAATGCACCTCCCCTATCTGGAAGATGAAAAAAACGGGTTATATAAGGCGGCAAAAAGAAACAGCCCAATATGCTAGAAACATGGTGGGCGATCCAAAATTTGGAATCCCAAGGGGGAAACAGTCCAGACCGCAAAGGAAAAACTGTAAAAACCATGGCATTAGCTATTGGAGTAAACACTCGATCCTCAGTTGCCTTGGATGCTAAAGGCCTAGAGTAGACTAGGCCATGCAAAGAAGCTGGTTGGCACATTCAGTTCACTTTCTGGAAGCCCATCCCTGTCCTATTCCCTCTGAGTTCATTTAAACAGTCCCAAACCCTGGTCAACTGCTGCTGGATAACCTGGAGTTTGTTATCAAGCCCCTCTATATATACCTTAAGTGATTCTACCTGCTGGGAAAGCCCTTGGGCCTGGGCCTGTGTTCTCGAATTACTACTGGGTCCCCTACATGTATCACCGGGACCTCCCTTTTCTATATTCCCTCCAAGAAGGGTCTCTATCTCGTCTATCTGCTGAGCCTCAACAAAAACATGGTTCTCTTGGATTGCAGAGCTAGAGGCTCCTAAAGCGAGCGACAAACCTGAGGGTGTGACAAATGATCCCCCCTTTCCTATATTTGCACTCTCCGGTGACTTTAAAGCCCCCCGAAGCTCCCCGCCCTGACCTACCAAAAAGGGCAGGAACTCTAGAGGAACAGCAGACATCTCCAAGTCACCCTGCCCTGCTGCATGAAGAATTGGCAGGGGGTTATCCCCTACTACTGCTTGGATGACTGGAGACTGGGACCCTGAATCGGCAAGAGCACATGGCATCTCTAAATCCCCCTGCCCAGTTGATCGTGGGCTCAACAGAAATTTGTCCCCTTTTGCAGCCTGTATAGACAAAGGCTGGGATTCGCTACCTTCTGTTTGAACTTGAACAGCCTCATCAGAAGAGGCAGCCCGAGGACCCAAAAGGGGTCGAGAGGACCCCCATGATTTGGCAGCCATGGCTAGCCATCTCTCTCCCTGCTGCTTGAAAGCCAGAGCACGCTCCAACAGCAAGGGATCTGGGGGAACTGGCTTGGGTAAAATGAGCGACCCACGCCCATTACAAACAGTCTCTGCCTCCGGAATTTGGGCATCCTGCAGCAAGGGGGAAGGTAGTACACCCCTACCGACCGCCAAAGGAACCCGACCTGCATCTTCCAAAGGGGAACACGGGGGTGCTTGCAAAGGACCATCCCACTTTGGCCCAGGGGGAACAGGTGCCGAGGCAAAACAGTCGGAGAGCTGTAATTGCCTGGCCTGTTTCCTAGTCATGACCCCCGTCTTCTTACCCTTCCTAGGCATTATAAACTCCAATAGGTACTCTACCTACAAAAGGAAAGAGGGAGAACTCTTCAATTCTACCCCAAAATACAAAGCTGGACCACCCGCCTACAAATCCAACAAAGTCAACAGGGTCAGGCCCCTGCACCCGGCCAACGCCTAAGGCCACACGCACGATGGTTTTAAAGTTTCCCATCGGCGTGGCTCCTCCCCACTCTCAGCTGGATGCAATGCCTGTCAATTGGCCTCACGGTAGGACTTGGAGCTTGTGGGATCTCTCCGGGGTCAGGCTCAGGTTCCCACTGGTCCCTCCCAGTCAGCACAATGGTGCCCACACCCAGCAAATCAGGAAGTCGGGGGGGTGGGGGGGTGGCGGGAAGGTCTCATGTACGATATTGATGCGATGGCTAGTAAATCCTCTCATATCCAGTTGTCATGGAAAAAGGGCGCGCGCCAATGCCGGGCCAGCCCCACCAACAACCCTGACAACAGCCCCGACACCCTTAGGTGTCGCCCTTTGGCTGGCACCCAAGGGGGCCCCTGCCTCTGGATAAATACCTGTAGGCAGATGAGGGTTGGCCAATAAGGGCTAGGCAAGTCACAGCCCCAGTCTACTCCCAGCTGCTCCTTCCCCAACTGCTAGAGGGACATTGCGTGTGTACTCTGAGATACACCAGCAGTCCCAGTGCTGCTCTTCTTTCCCCCATGTCCTGTATTCTGGGGATGCATCAGTGGACACCCTAGGAACTGGTTCACCAAGGTAGTGCACAGGCAGTAGGCATCAGGAGTTTAGAAGTAGTGGTCAGGAACCAGAGTCAAGGGGCAGGGATCCAGAACCACAGAATAAGAGGGTAGGGTGGGGAATCGAGTGAGACAAGGACTAAGAGCAGGAAGGGTGCGGGGTAGGAACAAGAGCAGGACAAGACAAGGACTGAAAGCACAAGGTGGGGGACAAGGCAGAAATGCAACAAAGACTAAGAGCAAGGAGGGTTCAGAACAGTAAGAGAGCGTGCAGAGCAAGGACAAAGATTATTTATTTATTAATCCAGACTTCCACCCTGCCCCTTCACCACAGGCTTGAGGCAGTTTACACAACACACACAAAATAAAAATACAATAAAACTCCCTTTAAGAACCTCATTAAAAGAAAAAACCACCTATAGCCCTAAACCTCTCACCCCCAACCATGCCTGCCAAATGCTTCGCCAAAGAGAAAAGCTTTACACTGCCTCCAGAATAAACACACTCTACAGGTGCATACCCTCCCTGATGTGAATAGGGCTGGTGCTGACAGAGCACTTTGAGGATCAGAACCTCAGTGATGAAGACAACATTATCTACTGAACAATAGATTTTTCTAGATTAAATCTGGGAGATAGGAATGAGTAATTTCCCTAAAGTCTCATTAGGAGGAAAATGACTATAGCTGTTATACTTTAAATCAAGAAATAGCAACCAACTGTCATTCTTAGTTTATTTGTTAACACTTTTTTATATTCTCATACCAGGCACTGACTTTTTTAAAAAAAACAACAACCACCGAATAAAATTAAATATGCAAAACATTCTATACTAGAAATTTAACATTCACTGAATTCAAAACAAAACAGAATTAATGTCATGTTTCTGCTGGAGCATCTGCTTCAAATATTACATTTTCAGACATCCAAAGTCTACTACAGCCAGCTATGTAAAAATCTATTACTTGATGGCTCTCGGAAAAGCGGTACCGTTTCCTGAAGCTGGAACAGGCATCCAACTTATATCAAGCACCATTTAAAGAAAATACTGATCCTTTAAAATAGGGAACAAATTATAGAAGCACTGGAACAATTACCAAGTTGGGGAATTCAATCGATCTTTAGAGGGAATAAAGCCGATGATTTTAGTAAAGATAACGCTATGCACAATAAATTCACATCATAACTTTCCCCATAGAAAAACATAATGTGGAAGCTCTATCAGGGTATTCATTACTCCCTATACGTCCTCTTTTCAGGTTTGTCAAATTAGGCTCTAAAAATAGCAACACATTTGAATGTGTGCCATAGTGCTTGAGGAAGAATAAGGAAAAGCGGTTCCTCTAGATAAAAAAATTAATTACTAAAATATACAAGGTTTACCATCTGGGCCCTAATAGGAGCAAAGAGCTCAGATAAAAGTTAGATTTTTTTTAAGTATTTTGTGCACTTTTTGAAAAATATTGGAAGGATTTATGTTAATTCAGTGCTCATTGAACTGACTGAAGCTCTATAACGTCATATGCAGTATAAACACAGGCAACAGGGATAATATTTTTTTTATATTGTCCATCTGTTTGTCAAACCTGCCAGTATGGTACAGCATTGTCTGTGACACAGGAACTAGTTTTTCGAAAGTGGATTGAGGACACCCTGTAGCCCAGGTCTGTGCAGATCATGGGCCAAATCTGGTCTGACAGGTTATTCTTCAGCCTCCTCTCCACCTCCAGGACTCCCCCACTGTATGCCATTTTCTGCATCTGTTCCTGCACCATGAACTGGAGCAGAAGTAGTACAGGAAGAAGCACAGATGCATACTTGTTGCACTGGTACTCCTCCCGCTTTCCTATTTCCAGCTATCTGCAGGGCAGCAAATATCTGAAGATTCTGCATCACTTTTTGATTCTGGTATAAGGCCCTGAAGAAGATACAAGGGAGCGTGTGTCCAGAAGGAGGGGGGGAAAGAGCCAGGGAGCTAGTCTGGATAGTTAGTAGAAGAGAGAAAGTCTATCTTATTGTTCTGTAAAGCACCAGGTACATAGCTGGCGCTATACAAATGCTTATAATAATAAGCATTATAATAATGCTAATAATAATAATAATAATAATAAGTAAGACTGTGGAGCCCAGGGGAAAGGGAGATCGAAGCCAGAGAGAAGGTACAGTATGCATGGGTGGTAATGGAGAACAGGAATGAGTGCCATGTGTGAAGGGTTAAGATGAAATGTTTTTACTATTATTATTATAAGCATTTATATAGCGCCAGCGATGTACCTGGCGCTTTACAGAGAATAAGATAGACACGGTCCCTGCCCGAGAGCTTACAATCTAAAGACAGGGGGAGGGGAGACAGGGAAGGGGGAACAGAGAGAGAGACAAGGGATGCAACATTCATGAGGATGCGGGAACTCAGGTACACGTTCTTGTCTTGGTTACAGTAAGTTGGGAGTCTGCAGATAAGCAGGTGGAGGATAATCCTGGGTGGGGATGATTAGCAGGAGTTAGGAAGTGCTGAGCGGAAGAGGTGGATTTTAAGGAGGGACTTGAAGGTGTGGAGGCAAGGTGGAGGAGGGCAGGGAGGGAGTTCCAGGCGTGCGGGGCAGTGAGGGAGAAGGGATGAAGGCGGTTGGGGGAGCAGGGAAGGCGTGGGAGGGTGAGGGAGGGGATGGAACTTGAAGGTGTGGACGGTGGGGGCCAGGCGGACGAGGGCCGGAGGGAGTTCCAGGCGTGCGGGAAGCGAGGGAGAAAGGACGAAGGCAGTAAACCAGAATCATACTCTCCCATCAGCCTGATAAATATAGTGGCAAAAGCCTTTGGCCAACATTTGTTGGTGCACCTGTCCGACTGGGTGGCTGGGAACAATATCTTACAAGAGCAGCAAGTTGGCTTTAGGGATGGGTATTCAACATTAAACCATTTGTTGACGCTGCAATGTTTGAGATATAAATACACTCAAAAGGTTAAATGCAGCAAAGGGTATGTTTATGGCAGCGATTTTCAAATATCTGTAAGATTGCCACAAAAAAGATGGAGAACATTCGTTTTCCACTGCCACAAAAAACAGAACTAGGCGATAGGCTCAAATTGCTGCAAGGTAGATTTTGGTGAAATATTAGGGAAAACGTCTTAACTGTAAGAACATAAGACATGCCATACTGAATCGAACCGGCAGTCCACCTAGCCTAGCATTTTGTCTCCAACAGTGGCCAGCTCTGGTAGCTCAAGAGAAGTACATGTACAAATCATAACGGTGTGACCCATCTTCTGCTGACTGCTCCAAACTAGCGGTAGCCAGGGGTTTTAAGCCGCAATGAGCAGATGTTTATGGCTCTATCCTCTAAGACTTAATCTACTTTCCCTTTGAAGCTATCCGTTATGCATAGCTTATGCTGCTGGCTTTTACTGCCTCCTCTGGCAAAGAGTTCCATAACTGTATTGTCCGCTGTGTAAAAAAGTACTTATGTTCATTTTATATCTGCTGCCATTTAACTTCAGAGAATGTCTCCTTGTTCTCTTATTGTGGGAAAGTGCAAACAACAGTTTTCTGTTTAGTTTCTCCATGCCTCTCATGATTTATCAACTTCTATCATATCCTCCCTTAATCGCCTCTGCTACAAGTCAAACAGCCCTACCTGTTGAGCCTCTCCTCATATGGAATGAGATATGGAACACTCAGATTTGAAGCTAGTATTGTGTGGTGAGGATCGCCATTTACTGCCCGTTCACCAAGTCATGCAAGATCCCTCTGTAGTTTCTCACTCTGTCTAGGTCTTAACTATCTTGAATAATTTGGTGTGATCTGCAAGTTTAGTCACCTCACTCACAACAACTTAAACCCTTCAACAACTATACTGTTCCCAGAACTGGCCCTTGAGGCAGCTCACTATCTAACTTTCTTCAACTTGAAAAATGACCATTTATTCCATCCCTTTGTTTCCCATCTTTTAACCAGCTCCCAATCCATGACAGAACTCTTCCTCTTAACCCCATTACTACTTAGTTTGCTCAAGAGTCCCTGGTGAGGGACTTTGTCAAAAGCCTTTTGAAAACTCACATATCCTATATCACCTGGATCACCCTTATTCACATGCTTGTGGATATTCCCATCAAAAGGAGTGCGGCATGATTTCCCTTTGCTAAAACCATGCTGGTGTTTACCCATCAAATCATGCTTGTCAATATGCCTAATAATTCTGTTTTTAACAATAAACTCCATCAACTTGCTCGATATGGATGTCAGGTTTACCAGTCTCTAGTTTCCATGGTCACCTCTGGGAAGTCCTTCTTAAAAATTGGTGTTGCAGTAAAAAACTGGTGTTACTGTTGTAAGGGCAGCTGAGCAAAGGAATAGATTGCCTAAGGAGGTTTTGGAATCTCCTTCCTTGGAGGTGTTCAAGAACAGTCTGGAAAAGCATCAGTTTGTAGTAATGGAGGCATATGGAGTTGGACTAGAATCACTAGATAATCCTTGAGGTCCCTTCCAAAGTCACCATTAAAAAGTATTTCTCAACCACCAAAACAACCAACTTCTATTTTTTTTAACCCATCTTGAAATTATCTTGAGAAGCTGCATACAGTGAGAAATTTTGGGTTGACAGCGCAGCTCAGGACTCTTGCTATCAATTATGCTGATGTCACTCAACTCTCTCTCTCTACTCCCTCTCTCTCCCCCTCTGTTCAAGCTCATCTCATCAACTGTCTCTCTGACATCTCTACCTGGATGTCTCAATGTCAACTCAAACTCAACGTGGCTAAAACTGAACTCCTTATCTTCCCCCCTCATCCTTCCTCTCCTTCCTCACTGTCAATAATTATTGATGGAGTCACCATCCTGCCTGTCCCCCAAGCCCGTAGCCTAGGCTTCATCTTTGACTCACCCCTTTCTTTTAAACCCTACATTGACTCTGTTGCTAAATCCTGTCGCTTCTCCCTCCATAACATTGCTAAGATTCACCCTTTTCTCTCTGTCTCGTCTGCCAAAACTCTTGTTCGTGCTCTAGTCATCTCTCGCTTCAACTGTTGTAACCTCCTTCTTTCTGGCCTTCCCCAGTCTCACCTTTCTCCCCTCATCTCTGTCCAAAACTCTGCTGCCAGGGTCATCTACCTTGCCAGTCGATTCGACCATGTGCAGCCCCCTCCTCGCTTCGCTTCACAGGCTTCCCCTTTCTGAACGAATCCTGCACAAGCTCCTAGTCTTCACCTATAAAGCTCTTCACAACCTTGCTCCCCCCTACCTCTCTGCACTTCTCGCCCTCCATACTCCAGCCCGTGCACTTCGCTCCTCCTCTGTCCCTTCTCACCCTTCCACGCCTTCCCTGCTCCCCTAAGCGCCTTCGTCCCTTCTCACTTGCTGCCCCCCATGCCTGGAACTCCCTCCCTGTCCACATCCGCCTTGCCCCCTCCCTTCATACCTTCAAATCTCTCCTTAAAACTCACCTCTTTAGCTCTGCTCTGTCTGACTCTTTATCCTGCTGAGCCACTATTTCCTATACCTACGGTCTGTTTACCCTTATCCTTGCCACATGGACCTGCCTGCTGTCATTCTCATCGTAACCAAGCCAAGTACGTGCACCTGAGACCTCACATCTTCATGAATGTTAGACCCCTTGTCTCTCCCTCTGTTCCCCTTCCTATGTCTCTCCCCCAGCTCCTGTCTCTCAGATTCTAAGTCCTAGGGGCAGGGACCGTGTCTATTTTATTACTTTGTAAAGTGCCAGGCACACTGCTGGCGCTACATAAATGTTTGTTAATAATAATAATAAATAATAATTTTGATTAAAGTCGAGATAAGAGGTTTGAGCTACATGAATTGGTGTAGAAAAAAAATCTGTTACTCCATTAGTCACTTTTATCTATTTAAGCAACACACCATATAAAGCCTCCTAACTTAAAGGTTAACCTTGTCCATCCAAAATTATTATTTCAATAACTGAACTAATAATAATAATAATAATAATGTCAGGTGACATCATAACATTATTTGCACTGAATTAAAAAATACAAATTGTGACTTCAACAACTTAAACCCTTAAATCAAATTAGAGCAAAGCATTAACACTCGGATGCAAAAAAAATCCAAAAAAACTTACCTGTCAGATCAATTTGTAGCTTGGTTATGTCTTTAGCTGCAGTAAAGTGCTCTTTAGCTCGCCTGTACTCATAGTAATTCAAAAATGTATATGCACTCTCAAGATGGAACTGAACAGCTAAATGCCAGCATTCATCATCTGTGAACAAAGTCTCTATTTTCATCGCTGCAAGACAAAAGAGGAATAAAAGATCAGATCACTAGGGAATTAATTTAAGTTTGGAGAAAAATAGTGATTTATAAACCTCAAAAGAAAAGTCGGTTCAAAAATTAAGAACTCCCATCATTCTCAGGACTGTAACACAACAACATAGTTTAAGTATGTTCATGTTCCACTGCCTGAACCTAACCAGAAATTTTAAAAGCGCATACTTTTTACTGGAAATATTTCTAAAAGATTCCTGTTTGGGAAAAAGTACAAAAAATGCTTTAATTAGATGCAGGAAAGGTGAAGGATCAATCTTCTGCTTTTATATTTGACAGTTATACAAAAAAAAAAAATGTTCTCTTGCAAGCTGGTAGTCAATGGGCAACTTATTTCCAAATAGCAAAAGTGAAAACAAGTCTTTTTTAATTCTACCTTTTTAATATCAGACTAATTATCCAATTTATCTCAAACAAAAGACTTTGAAGAAGAGGTGAACCCAGTTTGATTTAGAGCAAGCAAAACAATTTGAGAAAGAGTCTGGAGTCAATAGGCAATATATTTCAACCTATTTCTCCAATAACATGACATGATTTTCATTGGCCACCTTCTTTCAGAATGTGGTGAAACTTCTTGTAAGAAGTTTCACCTTAACACTTATTTTGATTCTTTTTAATCTCTTAATCTGCATAGATTAATGTATTTCCTTCAGCTTCTGCTTGATCAGGAAAAAACTGGGACGTTCCAAGGGAAAAGGTTAAGTTTCAGGATTCATAGAACCACTTTAAACACACAGAGCATGATACATGGGAGAAGAGATCATTTTCCTCTTTAAATAGTTGTTTTGGAATAAATTCCAAAAGAATTCCCAGAAGGAAAAAATTAAGATGTAAATTGTAAACAAATATGTAGCCTAAAGGGAAACTATCTTTAAGAATGTTTTTAAAGTCACAACTGAACTGTGATTCTGCCCGTAGAAGTGGCTTTGGAGTAACATCATGGGAGTATGATTAAGGCTATGATTTTGGCACAGGGAGTTTTACTGAAATTCATGGACAGGATACAGAAAGAACAAAGAAATCACAGAAATGGCTAGAAGCAGCAACAGCAGGATTGGGCCCAGGTAAGGCAGCAGTACTCTCATTCCCTCACTCTCATTATCCTTACGCAGTTTAATCAGTCACCTAGGGCACCCCCAATCTCGCTGCCACTTCCCTTCTCTCCTGATCTCATTCTTCTGTCACTGCCGCTTCTCCTGGTCCCAATCCTGCTGTCACTGCCACCACCACCACTGGTAAGCTCTACGGCTGGATTGGGGGCAGTGGCGGCAAGAGTCACAGACATCTCTTAAAGTCTCGCAGAACACATGAACTCCATGACATAAGTACCAAAATTATAGCCTTAAGTATGATAATCCAGAATTATTTCTATATCAAATGCTTTAGGCTGACAGCAAAAAAGATTTTTCAAATTGAGAACTCCCAAAACACAGTGTGAACTCAGATTCAAACTGGGTTATTTTGTTGTCAGACATCACAGTAACACAAAACTGCCCTGAGTAGGCCAGTATAATATCTCATCAAGTGTCTCTGCAGGGTCTATAAGTGAAATTCAGCCACTAACAGTGACCACAGTATAATTTAGTTCAGCATGCTTGGTAGGAACTTGGGACTTGATTTCTAGACTGGAAATTTCATTGAACTGAAACTAGACTTGATTTCATTGAACAGGAACCCATTGCAAGGATGGCCACTGATACCACTCTTATAGTAGCAATTAAAAAGACTTGTTCATATGATATTTTTCTATAGCAATGCTACAGCATGTGCCAATACTAGGGAAGAGTGTGATACAGTTACCAAATTACCCTCCCCTCTAAATAAAAATTATGTGGACTGAAGATACTGATAAAAAAAAACTGACTCTGCGAACTAGTCAGTTAAACTAGAGAGTCTACTTTCACACATGTTCCACCTGATAAAGTAAAGGACGTTTATGCATACTTCCTATTACCAATGTGAAAGATTAGGTTGTTTTAGCCAATATATTTCTTAAAGTTCATATTTGAATGGATAAGCCTGTGAGAGAGTAAGTTACTAATGAAGAAGTGCATAATTTTTCCTTTGCAAACCACACCAGAATTTAGTAAGCCTGGTGGGCAGGTAAGATCTAAGGGGGCAACCTCAGGCCAGGGTCTGCACCCCACTGAATCCTCCACCTCCAGTACAGTCTAGAACATGCCACTCAGGGCAAGGGCTGAATTAATGGGCTGGATCACTAAATGAGAAAGAGGTTATATACAAAAGGCTGAGAGCCACTTTTGGCCCATGAGCCAGAGGTTCTCTATCCGTGGTCTAATGCAGACTTACACTTCATTAATAAATTTAACCTGCCTTAAAAGAATTGCTGTCAATAGATCACATGGTGAGACAGAATTCATTACACCAGACTCCCAGAGCACAATCTGAAAAAGGAAGTTATACTTTCTAACTGTACAGCAAGCCAAGAGAAGTCTAGAATGAATGTCTAAAAGAATCAAAGCCTGGAAGTGACACTGCGATCACTAGAGATGGATAGCTTTTCAGACAAAGAAAGAAAGACGCTTTAGGTTGAATGCAAGCTGAAGCACTCTTGTAACCCCACAGTAGCCCTCGATAACTTCTATCTTCTAAGACACCAAATGCCAAATATCCTATTTTAAACTGTGAGGACGAATTATGTAAAACAATCTCAGTAAATAAAACATTATCCTGAAACATTCTATTCTGTTTAATAAATTCTCAAGTTTGTTCTAAGCAACAGAACTCTGAAAAACAGAAAAAGAATAAAAGAATTGTACTTGAAATTGGTTCATTAAAATAACAGTGTATATTTTGATACCATTTGCTTTCCTGGCACTCTGCCCTAAAAAGAAAAAAACTGCATTTCAAGTATAGTGATTTAGTATTTACGATCTTTGGACATGGACACTTGGATACTTTCAACGTATTTAGACTCTTACATCAAATATTGACGGAACCAATCAGTTAGTTTGCTATTCAGCAATATTTGGGGTTGGGGGATAATTGGAAATGAGCATTTCCTGTCTATAATAAACTAAACCAGGGGTGGGAAACCTCAGGCACAGGGGCCAAATGCAGCCCTTGGCAAGTTCTTATGTGGGCCCTTTCCAGTTCCTGAATCTGCCCCCTGGACCCACTTCCTACCCCAAGCACTGAAAAACTGAGCTCAGAGTAAGGAAGCAGAGAGGAGGGTATGTACACAAGGCTATGGGACAGCTCCATGGCACAGATCTATGCTCTGGGCCCTCCTTTCCTTGAATACACCCCTTAAGTACCCCTACCCCCAATCATCGGAGCCGATACTCATTTTTAAAGTGGCCCCCCGGGACAGAAAAGGTTCCCCACCCCTGAACTAAACTATTGTGTGTGAGAAAATCATTTTTCAAAAAATGTCTTCAAAAAACACCTTCTTAGACCTGTCTAATCATTCTGACTATGTACTACCAATAGTATTGACACTAACAGCAAGAACTAAGGCACCCATCATCAAAATTGTAACAGGCAAGGATATAAACTGGATTTTAACAAAGAGGTAAATACCAAGTTTTTAACATTTTTAAAAAAAAGAAGGTATCAAGAGATGAGCAGTGAGCACCTCGCAAACAAATGCCTCTAAAAAGATATGACACTTTATTTTGGTGGTTAACAGGTGGTTAGCACCTGTAACTGAAATTCCTGGTCTCAGTCTATTTTTTTAAATCTCGTAAGTCATGAGTTTGAGCCACCTATTAATATTGCTACTAAACGTAGAATAATAAACTTGTGTAACAGTTATTAATTATTATTATTATTAACAAACATTTATATAGCACCAGCAGTGTACCTGGCACCATACAAAGTAATAAAATAGACACGGTTCCTGCCCCTACGGCTTACAATCTGAGAGACAGGAGCTGGGGGAGAGACTTAGGAAGGGGAACAGAGGGAGAGACAAGGGGTCTAACATTCATGAAGATGCGAGGTCTCAAGTGCACATACTTGGCTTGGTTACGAAGTTCACTTCAAAATATTTTCACTCACCACAGCACAACTAATGGCAGATAGCAAACAAGCATTTCGACACAATCCAGCCATAAATTACATTGCATCGGATAAAATTAGGAGATTTAATACACAAACAACCTTATAGAGTATTTTTCAAACAATAGATTTCAGGATGTTTAATACACAGCACTGACTATCTTACACTTTGGGATAGGAAGAAAATTATCCATAAGGGCAGGTTATTCCAGAGCTGTTCATTACAAGGACTGCTGCACCTTCTTCTGAAGCATCTGGTATTATCAATGACAGACTCTTCAGGAATACACCACTATTCAAATTTCTCAAAATGTTTCCCATAGGAAAGGAAATGTTTGTACATTTTGAAATCAAAAGCCATGCTTATTCTCTTTCATTTATGTAATCATAAAAGTTTCACAAGAAACAGCTGAAAGATTAATATTTAGCCTTTTAAACTATTTATACAGGATTTTTAAAAAGAACAGTTTTATAACTATTTTTCAAAGCCCAAGTGAAAGAAGAATTTCTGATCTGCACTCAAGAAATGAGTGATAGTTCTATTAATGGTTTTCTATTTAAGTGGCTTGGAAGGCTTCCAGAACGTATAACCTAACTCTCAAAAAATGAAGGGTACAAGAGACTAGTGTTATTTGAATGAGGTCATTTCTGTAAAAGTTGACTAGTGCACTGGACATGTAGAATTTATTTCAAACAGACTGCTTTCAAGTCTTGGAAAAAGTTAGCTGAACGTCTAACATCTTGGTAACAACCCCAAAAGTTGTGTCATGTGAAGCTAGTTTGACTAGTCTTCTAATTTGTTTTTTTAAGCCTCATCATTAATCACATCCTATTTTAAACAAATTATGTTTAAGACCTGAATCATAAAATATGGAACAGAACTTATTTCATCTTCTGTCAGTAAAATGTTCTGAGTTACTGAAATGCACAGACCTCCTCCTCATTCACGTGTCCCAGAGCTACATACTGCTAACTTAGCCGTTTTCCACCACGAGAAGAGAGGTCCGTTAGCAAATATACAAAAACAACTTGTAGAAATTGTTCTCATCAAGAATAAAAACGCACAAGAAAACTTGCGAAGGATTTTAGACAACACTAGGTTTAGATGTTTTATTGTTTCTTTACAGCTATTTCTTGACGTAGTGATTGTCAAATGACTTGCTATCAGTGCAAGGAAGCCAGTATGGTTGGCATAGGCGGTTGGGACGCCACATAACTGCAGGTTTAGTATTGGTTTTTAATAAATGATATGATCATCATGCATAATTCCTTGGTGTTTCATGTTTTAAGGGAAAGGCATGAAAAAAAATGTATAGCTATCTGGTGTAAGGCACATCAAGAAAAACATATTTCCATAATGAACTAAACAATACAGAACGTGTTCTTTCCTCTCAAGAACTACTGGTCTTAAAAATATTTAAGATGGATGTAACAAAAATGAATACTGACAATTAAAATGCACAACTCAAAACATACTCACTACTGAACCCTTAAGTTATGCATTAAGAACTTGGCTTCATTAATACCCTCTCTATAGCTGCGTAATGGTTGTTACAATGCCAGCAGCAGGGCTCAAAAGGTTCACCAGACAGACAGACTCCATTTACTCTAATTTTTTGTACACTAAACTCTCAATTCCTTCTTGCTGCTTGCCAGGGGAACTCAACCATGGCTAGTAACACTGGTACCACTAACGTAAATAGGTCTCTGGCTACCCATATCATTTTAAGCATGGAGTTGATTAGACTTAGAAAACTCCCTGTTAGAGAGAATTGAAAATAGCAGCTGAAGACGTGTACAGTAATTAGGGGATGTCATCTCCCAGTGGGATCGGAGCAACAGCCAGGTAAAACAGTCAATCCCCATCATACCTGCCAGGTTGGGTAGAGTGCTAGGATTTGTCACGGGGGGACGAGTCAGACCCTGGAAGATGACTGAGAAGAGGAGTCCAGATAGGGCTAGAGATATGAATATTTTTAGAGCTACCAGTGAATTTTCTTTGTACTAGGCTTCCTTTTGGTACTCCTTAAGATGGTGTGTTCTGTCTTGACCAATAGGAAGGCAGACTGTAAATTGACATTTGCAGATGGGTCAGGAGAGGAACATCTGCTCAGGAATTCAGTGCAAGTTTTCCAGAGCAAGGTATCCTTGGAAAATAAAACAATCTTGGCAGTAAGGAGCCTTGATGCATGTGACTGGTCCCCAGCTCCATACCTCTGGTCATTTGTCCCATGGGTCTAATGCCCTGCTATCCTGAACCGGCCCTGCCCACTGGGGTCGCTTGACTGAGAGGGTCGGAGTACCAAGCTGGAAGCCTAGTAGAGAGAAAATTTACTGGTAAGTGACTCTAAAAATAATTTTCTTTTCTCCCTGTTGCTTCCTGCTTGGTACTCCTTGAGATGGGATGTGCCAAAGCACTACCCACCAGGGAGGATCCTTTCCTCCCAGCGGACCCGGCTAAGTTTGCTCCACTATGGATTACACCACTCCCCAGCAGGAGGCAGCGCTAGAGGAGACCAAAGTATACATTCTGTAGTGTTTACTGAAGGTGTGCAAGGACCAAGGCGCTGCCCTGCACACCTTCTTGTAGGGAACCTGGGATGCAATTGCCCTAGAGGTGACAGTGGATCTAAGGGAGTGAGCAAAAACCTTCCCCCCCCCAACATAAGCCCTTTGGCTCTGTAGGCCCTGTAGATGCAAGTTTAAATCCATCAGGCAATGGACATCTTAGATGCTGGTCTACCTTGGTCAGAGGCCCTGTACAGCACGAAGAGGCTCGAGGACCTACTCTTTGAGCTGGTCCTCCTAATATAAATCCTAAGGGCCCTCCTAATGTCCAGGGTGTGCCAGGACACCTCCTTTGCGTGAGAAGGGTTAGGCAGAAAGTGGGTTGTGGTGAAATGTGGCAAGGGGGTGTTATACAGCTGAGTCACCCACCTTACTGTGTTCATCCAAATCTCTAACCTGGGGTCCCCACAGCTGGCAAATCCCAGGAAACCCTCGTTTTTGCTGCCACCCACCTGGGTTCCAAAATCAGAGGGGATCCACACAACCCAGGATATGTGAACCCTAGAAAGTTATAAGTCCACAGCTTCGCAAGGCACCCTGTTCCCTGGTCCCCCTTATCTGGCGTTATCCCCCTTCCAGGAGGCAGAACCCTTGGAGCAACCCAAAGGTGCTTACCTTGGTCAAAAGCTGTCTTAGCTAAAAGAGTCAGAGGGGAATTCCTTTCTCCCCCTTTGGTAGCTATGCCTTCCAGGTGCAGGGAGACGTTCTTTGCAAGCGAACACACACACGCCCAGTGGAATTAAGAATAGAAAAAGTTTAGACTTTACTTACAGGGTTAAAAAGGTACAAAAAAGAAAGTCTTTGAGCAAGTCCGAGTCCAGTTTGATGGGTACGAGGACCCTTTTTGAATTCGCAGCTGTCTAAACTCTACTTGTACAGGGAGGCAAACTCACAGTTCTCCATGTGCAGATGATAACTCACATGGGGCTCAGTCCTTAGTCCCGATCTGGCAGAAACCCAGAGCTTGCAGATGTCAGTGCAGGAAGGAAGAGCAAGAAAGCCAAGAAGGGGCCATCTGTCCCTTTTAAAGTCCTATCCCCCTCTGCTCGGATTGGTCCACAGGTGGTCACCTGGTCTATGACCCAGTCCAAGGTAGAGAGGTCACTGCCCAGCCATGTGGTGACAAACCAATCACTCAGTTCAGAAATGTGGTTAGGAATGTGGCTAGATTGCCATGTGCTCATAGGAGAAAGGAGGGCAGGTCCCACCCTATTCAGGAATGCAATGCTATCCTGCTAGGGTCCCTCTAGAGGCCAAGGCAGGGGCAAAAGGCTTTTTACCACATATGTAACATCACCTTCTGCACCTTGTGGAGGAGGGAGTTAACCTTAAGAGATGAGAGGGGTCAGGTCTAAGGACCACCTTGTCACTGTGAAAGGTAAAGAGTTCAGGTTTGATGGATAGAACCTATAACAAAGGGGGGACTGTTAAGGGTCAGAACATAAGGCCAAATAAGCCACAGTTGGATTCTGGGAGTCTGGACAAGGCAGCATCACAGGCATACTTGGAGTTTGGATACGTCAGCCTATGTTCGTAGCGGGCCCCTGGATTTACAAACAACCACTTGCATTTCAAAGAAGGGAGTCGCTAGAACAGGACGGCAAGTTAGGATTGTGATACAATTCAAGGAGCATCAAGACATCAGCTATCCTGACGTAAAGCAGGAACCAAATGGTCCGATAAGAATGCAGATGGAGCTGACCTCTTATGGCATGATCACAAGGATCAAACAATATGCCCAAACAAAGGGGTGTATTGGAAAACAGCATACCTCAGCACACTGACATAATGGATCCTAAAAAGTATAAGAGAGACTCCCTTCCAACAGAATGTCGGCATAAGGCTTGAGGGCACTAGCGCTGCAGTGAACTGTCTTGACTTGTGTCCCTTCCTGACCTTACACACACGAACCTACTTCCGTGCTCTCTAGCAGCTCCTCAGCGACACCCCATTGGACCCCCCTCTCCATCTTCTTCAGAACCAGCTCTCATATCCAACTGCGGCCACCAGACACGTAAGAACAAACAGTTTAGATTACTGGGGGTTCTTAACTGGTACTATTCATAAGTCCAACTATTAATGTGGTATCCAATAAAATAGAGTTCTACCTATAGTTTTGGTGTGGTTCTTCGGCGATCATTGATCCTAATAAAATCTAAGAACGGGGCAAAATATGTTTTGTGGCTCTGAGGAATCTTTTCCCGTTTGGGTGATGGGAGATGCCCCCAGTTGAGTCAAGGTCCAGGATAGCTCCTAGGGCTACCACCTGTCTCACAAGTGTGCTGAAGCTGAGCCACCTGTCCAAACCCACTTGAAGGAACTCCAGAAAGTCTGGCACCCCCAGGTGTTAGGCTTCCTGCACTCTAGTCCTATGCCACTGGATAAATTGTTTTGAGGTGGTCGAGTACATTCTATTTGTGAATCCCCTACGGAAGGTCATAAGAGTCTCTAAAGCATCCTTTGGACTCTAACGCTCTCTGCTCAGAAACCATGCCGTGAACCAGAGTTAAATAAGGTCGTGGTGCAGAAGTCCCTAACTGATCACATCCAGCTGAGAGGGTATGGTCAGCAGCGGGCAGACTTGGAGCTCTACTAGGTCCGAGAACCAGGGGTGCCTTGGCCAGTATGGAGCTATTTAGTATGACTCGTGCACTGTCCTGTCTGGTTTTCTGGATGGCCTGGCAAAGTCCAGCATAGGGAAGGGTGGGAACACAGAGTAGCACCAAGGGTCATGGTTGGAGAAGTGTATCTATGGCTAAAGCTCCAAGATCCCTCTTCCAGGAAAAGCAGTTTGCAGCTGCAGCTAATAATAGATCGAGAGTTGGATGGCTGAATGTCTGAGTCACAAGATCCAAGACCTCTGGGTGTAGTTCCCACTCCCCGAGGTCCAGGTCTCTGAGGCTGAGCCAGTCCAGTTCTGTGTTGTCCGTCCCTTTTATGTGTACCGCCCTGATGGAGTGGATCCTGGGCTCCACCCAGTGGAACAGTGCCTCGGCTTCCTTCTGGAGAGCTGCTGAGCATGATCTGCCTTGGTGGTTGATGTAGGCCATTGCTGAGGCATTATTCATCTGGATCAAGACATGTTTGTTTAGCATGATGAACCACTTGAGTGCGAGGCACATCAACTGAAGTTTGAGGAGGTTTATGGCAAGTGTTGCCTTGCTCTCTTTCTATCTGCCCTGTGCCTTCTTGGGTCCATCATTATGGTGATCCTGGGGTGGGTGGGTTCTGACACAGGTACCCCTAGCTCGATGTGTGGCCTTTGGGTCCACCAGCCCCTCCGCTACCCTCTCTGGCAGTAGAAGAAGCTTGTTGTGTCCCTGGATGGTGTCCATTTGGAAAGGTCTAAGGAAGTTCTGCAGGGTTTTAGGTGCAGGTGGGCCCATGGCACCTGATAGATGTACACACCTAATGTGCCTAGTAGTTTCATCAGGATGTGGGTGCCGATCAGATAGGGGTTTGATCAGGGTCCCTATCTTCGTTTGGCTTTCCTGTCTTGGAGTGTATCTATTTGGACTCTAAGTATCCAAGATGGAAGGTCGGGGTGAGCTGGCTCTTCAAGAGGTTGATCATGAACCCATGACTCTGGAGGCACACCATTATGGACCTCAGGTCAGATGCTGTGCTCAACTGTGTTCTTGAGCACACCAGGATGTTATCCAGGTATGGACAGACACATATCCCCTGCTGACAGAGATGTACCACAAGAGATATTAGCACCTTGCTGAACATACAGGTGGCCGTGGCCAAGCTGAAAGGCAATGCAGATATTTCCAGTAAGCTCCACTGAAGGTGAAACAGAGAAAGGATCTGTGAGCTGTGTTTATGGGTATACAGAGGTAGGCATACTTCAGCTCTATTGACAACAAGTTGTTGCCCTTTGAGAGCACTGCTAGTATGGATCTCAGTGTCTCCATCCTGAACTTTCTGTACCTCGTAAATTGAACCTGAAACACGTGAACCAATAGGACTCTGGTCTCTCCATTCTTTTGGGGCACTAAGAAGATAATTGAATAGAGCACTCTTCCATGTTGGGCGATTGGAACAGGCTCTATTGCGTCAACTTTGCCCAAATGGCCAATAGCCTGTATCATGAGCTGTCTTTTGACTGGGTCTTTACGAACTGGAGACTGGATGTATCGGTCTCTTGATCTGCCCATGAGCTCTATCAAGTACTCCTGACTTACGATTTCCAGCACCCACTTGTCCGATTTGGTGTCCTCCCTCATTTGGGAAAATTATGACAGCCTCCGCCCCCCCCCCCCCCCCGCAAGCTGGAGGAGATGCTTTGGGGGAGGGGGATCTGCTGTCGGGAGTCATGCCAAAGGTTTGGAGTTTGAGGGCTTGCTGCCTCCTTTGGGCTTGTAGGAGGAGCCCTGCTTGAAGGTGACCTGCAACCGGGACTTGGTGTAATGCATATCTTTCCGTTGAGTCCTCTGGGACCTGTGATGAAAGATTTCTTGGCTGTGTAAGGAGCATGAATAAGCCTGGGGGCGGGGCGGGCGGAACTTGCTGAAGGACAGAAAGGCAACAAGAGTTCTTTTTTTCTTCTCTGCCACTTCCTCCATCATCTTGTCCAAAAGGAACTACTTTAGGTCTAGTCCTAAGTGGAGCACAGAACCTGGTACAAGCGCTAATGGTGGTGGAGCCGCTTGGCAATATAATCCAATTTAATAGCATAATCCAATTTGACATAATTACTGGAGGAAGAATAGTAAATAAGACTACTGCAGTAACATAAAGCTTTTTAAAAAGGAGACTATGCTAAAATGAGGAAACTAGTTAGAAAAAAACGAAAAGGTGCAGTGGCAAGGATTAAATGTCTCTAAGAGGCCTGGAGACTATTTAAAAACACCATCTTGGAAGCCCAGATTAAATGTATTCTAAAGGTTAAAGGCAGCAGCAAGGGGACCAAACAACAGCCAGCATGGCTAAATAGTGAGGTGAAGGAGGCTATGAGAGTCAAAAAGGCATCCTTTAAAAAATGGAAAGTTAATTCTAATAAGGAAAATAGGAAAGAGCATATTAAGCACTGACAAATTAGATGTAAAATGTTAATAAAGCAGGCCGAGAGAGAATCTGAAGAGAGACTTGCTAAAGAGGCAATAACTAATAAGAAAAACAAGGATGCAAAGAGTCTGGACAGAGGCTCCGATCATCTACTTCTGCCAGTCTACCTATTCTGCAGCTGGTTCTGGATCTTGATTGGCCATGCAACCCAAGGCTTCATTGACAGCTTGGAGCTAGATAAGGGGCACAGAAGTCACAAAAAGAATCCCAGCAACACAATGGCTACTGGCTAATTGCCCTGGAACCCTGTGTCTGCTAACACTGCTGCCTTGCTCTGCCCTATGTCTGAACCTTGCCTTAGCCTACTTTCCACCCAATTGTCTCCACACTGCTCCAGTCCAATGCCCACACCTTACCTCCAGTTTGGTTCCTTACCAACCCCTAGTTTTAGTTCTCCAGCTGCTACTACTGGACCCCTGCCCCACCTTGCTTTGCCGTACAGCTAAACCTTTCCTGCACAGCCTAGCTGTGGTCAGTTCTTACACCCTGCCTCTTCTTTGCTCTTACGCTGTGCTTGCACCTCACTAGGCCCTAAACAACTAATCACAGTGAATGCTGTTTCCATCGAAAACAAGTCATTCACCTCCATTTGCACAACAAGGTAACTTACCAGCTTTTTCACTATTTTCTGGCATTTTTGTTATTTTGCTAGTTCAATAAGTTACAATTGTTCAGTAAATCAAGAGAGCTGGGACTCTCTCACGGCCCTATTTCTAACATAAAATGTGTAATAGCAATTGTGCCCTGCAAGTTTCTCCTCATTGCTGTCTCAGATAGCTATTTTGGCACCAAAATAGCTTGGACTCTATTAAATAAGCACAAATATGAAATATGAGATGTTCAGTTGATGTAGGTCAACATCTCCATTGTTTTTGGAGTGGCCCTCTTGCCACTTGTAAGTTTCCAAGATGGCACCCAACCAAGAAAAAACATTGCCCACCCATGCTGTATAGTCTGAAAATGAGATCTCTTCCTTTCTCTGCTCCCCCCTGTCCCCACCCCAAGTACACTAAAACTGCATGGAAGTCTGTAGTAATCTCTTAGCAAAACCAGAGAAAGTATGAATGCTACAGATTTTGGAAATTAAACCAAATTCTGAGACCATTCACACTAAGCTCTGATTGAGTACAAAAGGAATTTTAATTTTTTTAGATTTATAGGCTGCCCTTTTCTCGAAAGTACTCAGAGCAGCTTACAAAGCAATATAAAAATCCAAACTCCACATCAACATAAAACCAAAAATGATGTAAAATTACAATCGTTTTTCTCCCCATGCCTGTATCTTCAGAAGGGTTGGGGGCATAACCCTCCCCACTTTCTCCCATGCCCATACTCATACCCACCCTCTTCTCAAAGAGGGCCATTTACTGTGATTATAGTGGTCATTCACTTGACGGAACTGGGCCCAATATTACAGTGCCTCAGAGAATTGTATTAATAACTCTGTTAGTCATCTGGCATTTTGGCATAGACTGCAAACTACGTTAAGGGGCAAGGGGCCAGCAGCAGTAATTTTGGACATCACTCTCATGGCTGATCCTGCATTTGGTCTGAATCCCAGAACAATACAACTTTTCATTAAAAAGATAACTGGCCACCTTTTTGGCGAGAGAAAGTGGTAAATATGCCAATGCATGTCTATGTTGGAAGCCGCCCCGAGATGCCGTAGGCATGGGGGGCGGCATATAAATATAAATAAATAAATAAATAGATGGAAGACAAGAATAGCTTTAAAAAACACTGGGTTGAAGATCTAGCTCATACAGTGCAGGGTCTTCAGCTAACAAACCTACTGGGCTGTATTAAAAACTCAATGACATTTTATTTCATGTTTGCTTGAAAACTACAGTCTTCTCTCATCAACGTACATTTCAAATGCTATATTATTTTGTATAATTTTGGAGTAAAATATGCCCAACACAGTTTTGGTACAGGTGGATAGAAATTCAGACACTCAGTGGAGAGGAGCAGAAGGAAACTGTTCAGTCTCAAAGCTGCATGATACCAGAAGCAAATCAGCATTTCACACGCAAACAAGCTTTGTTAAACAAGGAAGGCAAAATGCTTGAGTGTTCATTTATGACAAATTAATAGTGTTACACATTGAAAACTTTAGGCCTTTCAAAGAGAGATCATAATCAGAATAAGAGACTTGAGAATGCCCTACAACCAAAGAAAGCAGATAACATACACTTAAGAACCATCTACTTCTTCTCTGCAGCCGATAAGCTGATAATCATCATGCTATGAACAGCGATAAGTTTATTTTAAGAGGGAACACTTGTATTTCTAACATCTGATTGATGTCATATGCCAATATAAATTAAATCCTTTAAAACCTACCTTGCTCTATACAGGTCTGGGCAAGAGTAAAGAGCTCAGGAGATCGTTCCTCCAGCAATTGCTGATGAATGTTCACACATCGCAGAGTCCACCAAGACAATGTCTAAAAAGGAAGAATAAGGATATTTTAAATTAATCTGATTCGAGCATAATTGACTTTTAAAGTCACAGGTTTAAAAGCCTCACTAACATGGTCAAGGTGTGGGCGCTATGGCACCAACCAACAGAGCTTGAAGGCGCTATTAAGCTGGCCAAGGAGTTCCTAGAGACACAAGGAATTTGGAGCCGGAGCCCAAGTAAAGCAGTCCACCCAGGCTCAGCGAGGAAGCCAGAGGAAACATGGCAAGGTGCAAGGAAGGAACCAGAACCAGCAACTGACTGTGGAGAGGGTCTTGGACTCGTTTCCAGGGCAGAAAAATGGGGCATCTCTCTAAGGACCGTAACTTAATGGAGTGCAACCTGGGGGAATTCTGTGGATGGACAGGGGTCCCAGACAGATGGAGCAGGAGATGGTGACCAATGTGAGCCAGGAGGGTGTGTGTGTCAAGGGGGCTAAGGAGAAAAGGGAGGTACTATACTGTGGGGTAAGCCAGATTGTAAAAGCAGCCCAGGAACAGGGAAGTGTGAAGGATTTGTGCCCAGCAATCACCAGCTACTGGACACGGCCTCAAAGGAGTGTGCTTGGTGCATAGAGGAGTGGGATCAATGGGGCTTTTGGGGGCATCTGCTATCAGCCCACTGGAAGGTATGCAAAGAAGGGGAGGGTGGATGCCGACAAGGTGGCAACTTTACACGGAGTGAGGCTGCAGGTGTGCCCAAAGATCCCGCACTCCTAGAGAAGGCCAAGTGACACAGATGGGCCCAGTAAAGACTGGTTGCATCCTGTGTAAATGGGAAGGTATGTAATGAACAGGGCCTGACCCTTTTGAGGCCAGGCTGTTCATTACTGTAGCCCTGCCCCTTTACAGGGGTATAAGGCAATCAAAACAACCTGGAGTCAGTCTGGGTCTGACTACGAAAGGAGCTAGAAATCTGGGCCAGAGCTTCCCCTCACTGCTGTCCAGGGTCCTGATTGAAGGGCAATAGCAGAGGCTAGGTGAAGGACAGGAGCCCAGCACAAGGAGAACAGAGCTACAGGAACCCCTCACCAGGCAAGTATGAACCTGGGTGAGATGGGGGGTTACCTCTGTACTATAAAGTGGTGAAAAGACTGTTTACTTGTAAATACATGTCCACTGGTGAAGGACAGTAAAAGGGTGTTCAACTATAACTGGAGTGTTTGGTGCCTGTTTGTCCCCCCACTGAGCTTGTGCCAACATCCCAATCCTGCCAGGAATTAGTCTGGATAATGGAGCATGCATCACAGTGACCCAAATCTAAAGTTCAGTTCCACCGATCTTAAACAGAAAAAATTAAGTATTGAGAGATGTCCTTTGACCTTAAAGTGACATGACAAAGAATGGCTGGTTTGCATTAGAAAAATGAACGTCAATTGAAAATTGTTTACAGCAGCTGTTTCCCTGAAACGAGATTAAATATTGGTTCAAGCATTTTAAAAACATTTTTGAAAACAGCTTAGTCTGTTTCTATGACAACACCTAAACAGAACCTGTTTTCTACAGATGAGGGTGGGGGAGCACAGGTATAGTACATTTTCATTAATCGGACTGCTGGAATATCTTTCAGACTGAAGCCTAGCTTCCAGTAAAACAGACCTCCTTGAAAACAAAATATGCAAAACTAGAAGGGAAGGAAGAAAGTGGTATGGCAGACATATGAATGAGAAACTAAAAATATGGGCCAAATGAGTGATGGCAATCAAGGCAACAATTTTACTATGTGTGTTAAACGAAACAGTATCCCACACAAGGTGATTGTCCACCTGCCCATTTATTAGGTGTTCTCCCCCAACAGCCACTTGGCCACCACGCACCAGACAAGTAGTCCCCACTCACAGTAGGGTCCCAGATCATGCGGAGCGTGCCGTGCAGGCAAATTCAGGGTAACGTGTACACGTACTGTCAACTAAGTTGTAATAATAATAAGTTTATTTGTTTAGCCATATTGGCCATAACAAAATACAGCAACAAACACAATAAAACACACTAAATACATAGATAAAAAACTAAACACTACCAAATAAAAAAAACCAAATCCTCCTTATTTACAAAACGAAGTCATAATAAAATCATCAATTTTAATTCACAGTACCATACCCCAAACCTTCTTTCCTACATCTCCTTAATAACGTAAACACCAAATAAAAATTGAGCGACCTTGTCAATGGTTTCTTTACATGGATCATGGAATAACTTCATCATCATGGCCTCACCTGTGCGCCCCACCATTTCCCTCAGCACAGGTATTATTAATTTTTGGCGTAAATCCTTATAGAATGAACAATACAGACAAATATGAGTCAAGGACTCGACCTGATTCAGGGGGCAGGAACACAAGCGCTCAGCCAAAGGGATTCCACCATACCTCCCCAATGTGAGAGCAGAGGGGAAATAGTTAACCCTGGCCAACAACAATAGCCTCCTCTTTAATATCGGTACCCCATAATCCAAATAGACCCTTAACTGACCCGTTTCTCTTAACAGGTCCTTCAACGGGCCATAGGCAGAACTGGCACTAATAACTGCCCATCTTTCCTGCCTGCCCACATCTGATAATCTCTGGAGGACCATGGCCCTTGCAGCTTTGTATCCTAAGGGGGCTATAGCCTCCCGTGAAAACCCCAATAAGTTCAACTTCCCCTCCACACGGCGCACCCAATAATTCAGAGACATATCCTTGAAAATCAGTCTTGTTAATGGGGCTACTGACCCAAAATACAGCCTTAGCCAGTAGCTTAAAATGCCCTTCCAAATCCGTTCTTCAAGCGGAATTATACCACACTCTGCGTACAACACCAAACTACTCACTCCAGGAGGGGCTAGTAATTAAGAGCGAACAAAACCTGCCTGAACACGCTCCAGAAACTTAACTTTATCTAAAGCCCAGAGCAAGGCCCCATATAGCAACTGGGGGATACATTTTAATAGAAAAACTTTCAAAGGTGGATTGACCAAATTCCCCCCATGCGAACCAAAAAAGGCCAACAGGGACTTTGCCAGCTGTCTCACCCGAGAACAGGCACTAAGGGCCTGGACAGACCAAGTGCCTGTATGATGATAAAGGCGGCCCAGGTATTTATACACCTTTAACCACCTCCTTGGTATCAATAAACCATCTTTGTTTTTTGAACTTACTGGAGAACACCATTACTTTAGTCTTGCCATAATTTATCTCTACCAAATTCTTCTGGCAATACTTCCCAAATGCCTCCAAAGCACGCCGTAATCCCACCTGGGTACAGGACAAAAGGACGGTATCGTCCGCATAGAGAAGACAAGCCACATGGGTATTCCACACACTCGGGGGATGACACCTTTCAATTGAGAGCACCCGAGTCAGATCGTATACATAGAGGTTAAACAGGGTAGGCGTCAATACACACCCCTGCTTAACCCCTCTCCACGTCTGGATTTTATTTGATAGGGCCCCCTGCTGGTTAAGCCTGACCCTCATAGACGTGTCCGTGTACAGTTGTCTAATCAAATGTAACAATCGCCTATCTATTTCCAAATCCTGTAATTTTCTCCATAGACGCTCCGTAGGGACTAAATTGAAGGCTGCACGCAGATCCACAATTGTGGCAAAAAGCCCCTTACCTAGGTGAGCGTATCTTTGGATCAGGTGGGTGAGCAGAAAGCAATGATCAATGGTCAAACAACCTTCACAAAAACCAATTTGTTCAGGTGTCAAGATCTCTCTATCCCTTATCCATTTCTTTAGCTTTCCCAGCAAAAACTTCGCATAGAGCTTGCTCAGTATGCTAAGGAGACTAATAGGCCTAAAATTATTTGGATCATCCGCCGCCCCCTTCTTCAAGATTGGGACCACTATTGCCGAGGTCCAATCCGATGGTACCTTCCCCTGGCTGTTAACTGCAGTGAATAATACTGCCAACACTGGGGCCCACCAATCTATATTATCCTTCAACAGTTCTGCTGGTAAAAAGTCCCCCCCTGGGGCCTTCCTGACATTTAATGAAGCAATCACTTCCTTAATATCATCCTGAGTAACCGGCGGCCATTCCTCCGCGCTCGGTAGTAAGTCTGATACCGGTTCAATCACCATGGGAGGGGAAAAGAGTAAAGCAAAATGTCTCTCCCACTGCTCCGAGGGGACTTTCATACCACCCTCACTATGCCCTTTCCCGCATCCCCTAATCAGTTGCCAAAATCTCTGAGAATTTAAATCCCTAGCAGCTGTCTCAATTTGTACCCACCTCTGCCTATAATATGCCATCCTTTTAGCTTTAAGGAGGTTCCTGTAGGAACCCCTCTTTTCCACCAACTCTAGCCTTACCAAGTCCGAAGTACTCTTCCTATATGATCTATAAGTTTTCCGGAGATTCGCCCTGGCCCGACGGCACTCACCATCAAACCATGCTAACAAATTTCCCCCTCCCTGTTTAGGGCCCTCCTTTCTCAAAGGGGTAATTACCAACAAAGGGCTCAGCCACTTCACAATTTCCTGGAGATAATCCCCAATTGATACTAGGGTCGAGGGCTGGGTCAGTAAACCTCTGAAGTCATCCCCTTTTTCAGAATTCAGGACTAACTTCATAGTTCGTCCCAAATCCTCGTCCCATTTCCTCCTCACTGGGCCACAATCCCGGCACTCCTGCCAGGGCGTGACAGCCAGGGATACCCCCACATTTAAGACCAAAGCAAGTGGCATATGATCATCTGAAGGCCACGCACCCACCTGGAATCTTGACACCAGTGTGATGACATCCCAAGAAGCCATAAAGTAGTCGATAAGACTACTCCCCTGCTTTGAAATAAATGTATACTTGCCAGGGTAATCCTCCCACCCCCTACCATTTAATAAATACAAATCAAACTCAGCTAACATCTTAGACAGGAGGACCCCGTGTCTATTTAGGCCCTCATCCTTTTAGAACCTTTCCAGTAGCATAGCCGGGGGTTCCTCCTGCCAAAATACCCCAAAGTTGAATAAGTCGCTGTCACATACCCCCATCCTCGCATTAAAGTCCCCTGCTAGAAGGAGACCAGCTTCTGGGAACTGTTTCTTGATCCCCTGCAGGAAAGATATTACCTCCCCCCAGATCCCCTCCTGGTAACTGGGGGTGTTTTCTGGTGGAATATACACTGTAGCTACCAATACAGAAAAAACCTCTGACCTCAGTAAACACCCACAAACATATGGGGAATCACCTACTAATGGGACCACACGTACCCTACTAAGTTGTATGCGGAGAGCCAGCACCATTGAGTTGCTGGCAAAGAGCCTACAGCATTCCTAGGAGTGACCACTTCCAGCTCCTCCCTCCATTTTCACTCCCACTGGCATGCATGTAACATCCGCCTTAAAAGCCTACCATGCCATTTTCACACACAAGTTCTGCCAGTTCATCCTGCTTGGCAGTCCGTGCCCGACACCTGCTGTTTCTGAGCCGCTGCATTATCATGAATGACTCGCGGAGTATTACCATCTCTAAGACCATGACTAATACCAACAGCCAGGCAACAACCATCACCGCTACCTCTGCTTTCAATCACAGCCACTTGCTGCCTACAGATCTGCCTGCCAATGCTGCATTCCCTAGACCAAGGAAGAGACTAAGGCCTTCAATTATTCGAAGGGGGGAGCAGGAGAGCCAATATGCCCTTGTAAAGTGCTACAGGAACAAGGCAGTGTTCAAGGAGATCTCAGTCCAAACGCTGCAGCAGGGCTACACCTGGGACATGAACAAGTGCCAACAGCAGCCCAAGGACTTGAGGTATGGGTACAAGGAGATCTGGGACAACAAATTTGCCTCCAGCCATGGAAGGCAAATACCACCCTATTATGAGCTACATGACCAGTTCCCCTGTGTGGATGTAGCCATTGTTCCATTCTACCTGTATGGCTGCATGTTCGCTAGGGGCCAGAAGCAGGTGGATATGGCTCGCCCACAGCCTGCTCCTGCTGAAACCGCTCCCCCCACAGAAGCCGTGACTGTTGGTCCTTGCCGCAGAGGCATCACAGGTTGACAAAGACACCGTGACCCGCATAGTGCATCCCCTCAAGCTTGAGAGTCAGCCCTTGTTTGAGGAAGCCTCTAGAGGTTCAGGTCGAGGGCACTGAGGACCCAGATGCCACCTTTGTAGAGAACGTGGAGGAGAATGGTAAGTTAACACACACGGGGAGGAGAGGGAGTTTGTATGATCAAGGTATGACATAGCTACATGATCAAGGTTTCCATTTATTATCTAATTATGTTTTTTAATGTTTATTGTGTTGGCAGGTGGCCAGAAGAAAGCAGAGGAGCAGCAGGAAAACTGCCGGAAAACAGCTACACTAGACAGGAACAGTAGATGCAGGAAGCAACTGTGAAGGCACCAGGCTGGGATCGCAGGGAGATGGTGTGTGGAAGCGAAAATGGCAGCCAGTGAGGGAGGGGGAGATGGCACAAATGGTGGTGGTTGATTTCTAAATAAAGTTCTATAATTCTTCATAATTTTATGTTTTGGCATCCCCCTCTTTCCCCTCTTCCCTTGGGGGGGATGCTTTTCCCCTCTTTTCTATTGTTTTCTATTTTTATATAGATTTTATATGTATTTTATATTTTGTAAGTGGCCCTGACCTGCCTTGGCAGGAGGGGCGGGATATTAAATGTCTCAAAATAAAATCTATGGTTTCCATGTTTCTTTTGGTAAAGGAGGGAAGTTCTGGGGTGGGGGGATTGAAGAATGATGCTATGGCATAGCAATAAAGCCACTTTGGGAGTTGGAAGGTGGGGGGGAGGGTGCACTGGAAACATGGGGTGGAGATTGCTCTGGCCATGCACTTGAGGGCAGGAAGAGCCCATAGTAGCCTCTGCGCTTCCCATTACCATTCGCAGACCTGGCTAGCCTGTGAACGCCAACAGGAAAACGCAGAGGCTCAGACCTGTAGTCAGCTATCCTGCAAATGCCAATACGGAATGGGCAGGGAAAGGCCGCCTGGTGGGAAATAACCCTGAGGAGGCGGGGGAGAGAAGGAGGGCAAGGAGGGAAAGTATGCCATCCTGATGCTGGGGAGAGAGCCAGATGGGTCAGAGGAGAAAACAGACACACAGAAAATATTTTTAAAGGCTTTAACACAAAAAGATTATTTGAAACAGTTCACTGATGCTCATTAAATTGTCACTGACTGTGAATGTTTTGACTAGCATGGCGATTGATTTGTTGGGCCAAGATGTCCTGGGTCTCTCTGGCTATGTGATGATTTGCTCATTTCAGCTGGTCCCAAAACAAGGGCACTGGCTCACTGGAACTAACTGGCGGGGGGTTCTCAAAGGCAGCTCCGCTAGTCTAGCAGATGTTATGGAGAACACCGGCAATGGAAGTTAGAAATGGAGCAATGTCTAGCTGGAAATCATTTCTGGCCACAACTGATCTCCAGCGCTGCTTTAATAGCCTGAAAGCTCTCTCCACAACAGAATGGGTGACACGAAACTGCCAGTTAAAAGTACCTTTGCTCCAGGATACAGGGAATGCTGTATGCATTCATGAGCAAGGGCTTCAGGGGGTAGGCAGGGTCCCTGAGAACAGGCTTCATGAGCACCCCTTCAAAGCATGTTTCTGTGGAGGGCCTAAAGTCTCTGGTGTACATGCTGCCAAAGAACGGGGTCTAATGGAAGATGCAGGTGTCATAGTGCTTCCTGGACCAACCGGCCAGGACACCCATGAACCAGGCATGGTAGTCTACAAAGGCCTTCAGAACCATGGAGAAGAACCCCTTCCAGTTCAGGTAGTCGTCCCTGCTATGGGGTGGGCAGATGATGGCAATATGGCTCCTACCGATCATCCCTATACAATTCTGGAACCCCTCCCACTTAAAGCCCTACATCACCTCTGCGGTGTCAGCCAACTACACCACCCAGTCCAACAGCACTTCCACAATCACTGTGCAAACCTTCACGAGTATGGGGCCCACTATGGAGGTTCCAACACTAAATTGCTGGGCAACAGAGTGGCAGGAGTCTGGAGTGGCGAGCTTCCAGATGGCGATGGCAACATGCGTCTCCACGGAGATGGGCAACTGCACCACTGTGTTCTGTTTTCCAGTTGTGGCCTGAGGATCTTTGCTATCTGCAGGACATGGTGATGGGGCATCCTGAAGTTTCTGACCCATTCAGTGTCTCCCTATGAGAACAGCACATTTTGTGCTTTTCTTCTTCACCCAGACAGCCCATCAATCTGTGCTTATTCTTCTTCACCCAGACCAGCCTCTTAGGTGGTACAGCCCTGCACATCATGCTGGTGACTGAAGCTACATCTCCTGACAGGTAACTCTCTTGCATGGCTTTGTTCCTTCCCAGCACAGTCCATCGTCAAAGGTAGAGAAGTGCATGGTGCTGAAGTAGAAGCCGCCTCAGCAGTGTGGTGCACCTCACTATCTCGGCCACAGATCGAGCAAGACCCTGTCTGTGCCCTGAAATCACATTGTACCAATGAAAGCAGATGGCTTGGATCTGTTGGATCATTCACAGGCTCTTCTCATCAGCAGTAATGAGGCCTGGAGCACAACAAGCACAATGGAGTTCTTGGAATTTGTCTCTATGGCTGTGGTCCTGGCGTTTGTGAAGTCTGAAGAGCACATGTCAAATGTTCCGAACAGCTTAAAAAACTGGGCACCTGACCAGCTAGGATTGGTTGCGCTCCACATGTGAGCAGCTATTGGCCACTATTGGTTATGTGCCCGTACAGGACTGGCTGCGCACTGAGTGAATCTGCTATTGGTTACAGGCTAGCTATTGATTGAAAAAGTTTTTGTAAAGCTTAGGTTGGGTGGGTGGGTGTGTTGCTGCACCAGCACTGTCACTCCATGTGGCTACTGAACTGCACAGACATATCTGTCACAAGCACATCAACGCACGCACCAACTAATCTAAAAATGTTACAAATATTACCACCACAGAAGCATGTTGGTTTTTTTTAATTGGGGTAACATGGGCAGGTGTAAGGGGGATCTGCAAGGCAGTGAAAGTCACTTTGTTCAGAATGTATGTGGGAGCAGAGCTTCCCAATGGATAAAAGTCACTCATCTTTTCTTATCTTCTGAATGCAACAGTTTTTACATCAAGCGTGAGGGGTCATAATGCCATAGTAAAGCATTGCTGCAAGTTGTTTGCCCGGGAAAGCAAAATGGTTTCAGCTTTTGTCTGTGGGTACTGCGGCTGCCGGGGTACAGGACCCTGAGAAGTTGGGGGTGATGGATACCCTGGCCTTTGCTGATATTTGGGTGAGGCCTGATGTACAGAGAGAACCATCAGACTCATCCTCCAAGGCAGCCTATTCACTCGTAGGGTGGCACATGCACACAATGTGGTTCTATGTACACATGATGTAGTACAGACACTGCACAACCCTGCTCCAGGTCAAAGTTCAACAGAATGGAAGAGTGGGAGCTCCGGGTGAGATGAGTGGGATGCGCACGAGATCATGATGTTTCTGAACTTTTATGCACTGCCAGAAGTAGGTCAGTCACTAATAGAGTCTGGAACTTCACTGCTATTTTCTCTCATCAATGCCCTGATGGCAACTAAAGGATACCTACGGGGCCACGGGAAGTGCCTCAATGGGATCAGAGAGAGTGTTTGCGCCGTGTTGGTCTCTACGACCTCAATGGGATGGCAGAGATGAATCTCTTCGGAGCTCAGTGACTCAGGGAATGTGAAAAAACAGAAGGAGAGCTTGTCATCTGATGCGATGTTTGAACACTCAAAAAAGTGCAGAACACCCTCCCTCACAAGCAGCAATATTGTCTGACCCAATTTATGGTAATGCAGAAGATGCTAGAGAGTGAGTACAAGAGGTGCATGTTTGAGTGGGGGTTTTATGCAGAGAGATTTCTAACACCACAGCGGGCAAGACCCCAATAGAACTGTGTGCGGCTACCTGCTAGTACATCACTGTGAGGCATGGATGAAATAAACCAGGTGGTGACAACATGCAAGGACTGACTGCTTTTGCATTTGATTTTTACTATAGGTACTCAATAAAGTGTGTGATTTGCTCAATAAATAAACTCAGCATAGCAGGTTATTTCCAGCCACCATGTGCTGGCAGGTATACACCCAGGTATGAAACTCTGTGGGTGGGTGGGAACAGCAGGTGCTGGACAGCCTCCTGGAGTCATAATAGCCCAGAAGAAACAAACATCTGGGACGGCTTCTCGTTCCTATGGTTTTCCACAGCCGTGAGTCATGACAAGGGGCAGGATACTGAGAAGTGGGGTTGGTGGGTGGATTGCAGTGGGGAATATTGCCTGCTCGTATATTAGGCTTGTCACATAAGCCTGAGAGTGGGGGCTGCCCAAATGCACAAGTAATACACGCGGGGGGGGATGTGTGCACCCATCTATTAGGTTCTACATGCTAAACATGCTGCACAGACCAAACCCAGACTTGAGACGATAGCCACCTGGTTTGTTAGCACCCTATTTTTATTCCTTACCTGAATAGCTTCAAGTTTATGTCTTGAATTCACAAGGATTGCTCTAGCCAAGAGAAGCAAGACAGGATGAGAAGTTAGGCTATAGATCGATTCTCCATCTAGAACCAGCATACTCAGAACGGCTGCAGTCAATGCTTTGGGCTGAAAGAAGAAGGGAAATAATAATACCCTTTCTCCAGAAAGTTTCAGTGCTTTACAAACAAATAATGTAAAACAAGGCTTTTAAAAATAAAATTTAAAAGAAAAATAGGTTACTTCAATATGGATTCTATGTTGACAAGCAAAACAGGCAGCCATTTGCAAAACTCTTTAGCAGAAGCTTCAATTGAGCTGCCCCTCTCCCTTCCCCTTCAGCACCACAGGAGCATGCACACAGGAAAACAGGAGGTGTCAAAGCTGCCTAACCTGCCTCAGTTCCTTTCATCCCCAATAAGTACAGGTAGGTGGGACTCCATGAAGAGGGGAAACTGTCAAGGCCCACATCCAAGAACACTGTTACAGGTAAATACCCCTATTTTTCTTCTTTGATGATTGTCAGTTCACACTGGGTAAAAACCGATCCAGGCCAGTGGGAACAGACGTGCGAACACACTCGGACCTGCTTTGTCCTGATTGGTTTGGCGCTAGCCCAGGCTGTGACTTCAGCTATTTGCCCAGGGCTAGCCACCAACATGCCTGGGGTCAGTCCGGGTGAACATCCGGTGCCCCAACAACAAACATGACAGACAAATTACTGTCACATTTGTTTTTCTCCACTGTAGGAAAACTAAATAGCAGTGCTACTTCTCAGGAAGTGAATGAGTCTTAATTTAACACAAAATGGAGCAACGCTTTCCAAAATAGAACACCTGTCTTTGCTGTAAGTCATGAGCATAGCAATGAGGGAAGATATCAAAGTCCTCTACACATTTTTAGTAGTGGGGTTTGTCTAAAACAAACAAATGGGCTGTTGTGGCTCTAACTGAATAGGTTTTCAGGCCACTGGGGATAAGTTTGCCAAATAAAGGTATCAGTTCGCATTGCAGAAGTTAATCCAATTAGACATCATCTGTGGTATGCGCTTTCCTTTAGATATTCCCTGAAAGGATATGAAGAATCAGTTCCCTAGCCATAAGTATTGTGTCCTGTCAATATTAAATACTAATGCACTGCATACATCCACTGTGTGAAGGGGCTGCTTCTAATCAGGATGAATGTGGTTGGAGACAGAGGATGGGTAAGCCACTTTCTATATTGGAATGAGGATGTCACTTTATGTAGGAAACATGAGACTCATCAAAAGACCACTTTGTCCAACAAAATGATAGTCAGGGTGGCTTGCATAACAGTGCTGTTTGCTCACTTTTTCAGAAATCACTACTAGCAATGCTGTCTCTAGAGAGGAGTTCATAAGGTAGTTTCATGAGCACAGTCAGGACTAAGTTAAGGTCCTATACTGGTGTAGGTGGTTTTATAGGAGGGTTGTTTGTTTTCTTTTTAAAAATCTATGAACTAGTGGTTGTTATGAACATGGTTGAGGGACACAAAGAGACAGAGACTAGGGCACATCCCCCATCTTTCTTCATTATTAGCAGATACCAGAAATAGAAAAACTATACTTTGGACCTGTGGAGAACTTCCTTTATTGCCCCCTTACTGAGACGACTGTAAATTTGTTGCATCATTGCTTACATGGGAGATTTATACCTGAAAAGGCATGGGGAGAGGAAATACATAAGTGGCTTTCAGAGAAACTGGATGGCATAGCCTTGATACGTAACTTCTATGATCCACTTGTCTGTTATAATGTCATGGTAATGTTAGAGAATGGCTCATGTAAGATGTAATGAGGAGTGGAAACCTTCTGAATCTGTGTTGGTATTGGATCAGGGTCTTCTTGTAAACACTTTGAGATAGTGTCAAATTGCAATGATATTAAGTTGGTTGCCTGAACCACTGGTGAGGTCTTACATTTTCTAAGTGGTTGTACTATCCTTGGCTATTTATCACCCAAAAAAAAATTCTTGGATTTTTCTAAGGCCTTCATCAGGCCCATCAGCAAAAAGCCCTGTCAAGCCAAACTTGAGGTTGCAGTCTAGTTCAAGCTTGATATAAAGAGCCAGGAATATCTTCTTAAAGGTACTGAGGAGGCTAGTGCACATGCCCAGAACAGGCATCTGACAAGTCAACTGATGCCTTCAAACTGGGCTGGGGCAATTATGGTCTCCCTGGGAAGCAGAGATGTGCAGATATTTGGTTCCTGTCCCCTGCATAGGCTCCCAGACAGGTGATACAGGGATCAAGATCAGAGGGGCCCCTGGTCTGGAACTGTTGCTGTTGAATGCGAGGTCGGTTGGTAATAAATCAACAACAATCCAGGAACTGATCCTGGATCAATCAGCCGACCGCGTATGCATTACAGAGACCTGGCTGGACAATGAGTCAGGGCCAATATTGGCTGACCTTGTTCCAGTCGGGTACTCTGTGCAGCATCAGCCTAGATCAGAGGTGCGGGTAGGTGGTGTAGCTGTTGTTTTTAAGGACACTTGGTCTGTGAGGCGGTATCCTGTGCAGACCATCGTGGGCATGGAGGGGGTCCACCTTGTGTTGGATTTGGCAAGAGATAGATTGGGGCTGCTGTTGGTATACCGCGCACCTACCTATACCGCAGAATCGCTAAACGCCCCAGCAAAACTGGTATTGGAGGTGGTCTTGCGATCCCCGAAAACTTTGGTCTTGGGCGATTTCAATATCCACGCCGATGCCAGTTTAGGGGGAGCGTGAGTTCATGGACACCATGGCAACCATGGGACTTCTCAGAGGGTTAAGGGCCCGACCCATGAGGGGGGGAACATACCCTTGACCTGATGTTCTGCACCGGCCTTGAGGCGGGGGATCCGGTGGTGGGGAATGGTTCCGCTCATTCCGGTCAGGGAGAACTCAACGAGTGGTTCTTGGGGAATGTACATCATCTCCCCGGAATCTCACGTGTGGAGTCCCACAGGGTTCTATTCTGTCCCCATTCCTGTTCAACATGTATATGCAACCGCTGGGTGAGGTCATAAGAGGGTTCGGTGTATGATGTCATCAGGACGCCGATGATACACAACTTTATCTCTCGTTTTCTGGAGACCCAGGCCCGGCAGTCTCGGTGCTTACCCGGTGCTTGGCAGCTGTAGGAGACTGGATGAGGATGAGCTGTCTGAGGCTGAATCCCGACAAGACGGAGGAGATGCTGGTGGGTAGGGCTGAAGGGGTGGTGACTCCCGTCACTGGTGGGGTCTGCCCCACTCTGGACACTCAGGTTCATAGTCTAGGGGTGCTCCTCGACCCGTAGCTCCACCTGGATTGTCAGGTGGAGGCTGTGGCAAGAGGAGCATGTCACCAACTACACCTGGTGCGACGGCTTCGGCCATATGTCTCCAACTCAGATCTGGCCACCATCATCCATGCTTTCATTACCTCCCAACTGGACTACTGTAATGTGCTCTGCGTGGGGCTACCCTTGGTGATGGTCCAGAGGCTGCAGCTGGTGCAGAATGCGGCGGCCTGCCTCCTAACGGGGACGGGCCACCGCACGCACATTACACCGGTGCTCCAGACTCAGCACTGGCTGCCTATTATATTCCGGACCCAATTCAAGGTGTTGGTTATGACCTATAAAGCTCTAAATGGTTTGGGTCCTGGTTACCTGCAAGACCGCCTCAAGTCATTTTGTAGCCCCTGCAGTCCCCCAGGTGGCAATGGCAGGGAGGGCAACAGACAGAAAAGGGTGGATCTTGGCAATGTTGTGAAGGGAGAAGCGGCAGGATTTGGCAATGGAGTCAGCATAGGGTTTGAAGGTGAGGTGTGAGTAGAAGATGAAGCCTAAGCTGCAAGCTTGGGGGACAGGGAGAATGAAGACCCTGTTGATGGCAATTGACAGGGAAGAGGGAGAGGAAGGACTGGGAGGGAAGATCAGGAGTTCAGTTTTCACCATGTTCAGTTTCCATTGAGACATCCAGGCGGAGAGGTCGGAGAGACAAGCTTGAACAGAGGGGGAGAGGGAAGGAGAGGAGAGATAGAGTTGAGTGTCATCAGCGTATAGGTGGCATTGGAAGCCATGGAAGGCAATGAGTTTGCCTAGGGATTGGGTGTAGATAGAGAAGAGCGGGCCAAGGACGAAGCCTTGAGGAACGCTGACCGAGAGGGGTAGAGAGGAGGAGGGGGAGGAGTCAGGAAGGAGCAGTCAGAGAGGTAGGAGGAAAACCAGTCAAGGACAGAGTCCCAGAATCCAAGGGAGTGGAGCGAATGGTCAACAGTGTCAAAGGCAGTGATCACTTAGCTGAAAACAGTGTCAAAGGAGAGATCAAGGAGGACAAGAATAAAGGTGGTTGGATTTAGCCACAAGAAGATTGCTGGTGATCTTAGCAAGAATAGTTTCTGTGGAGCGAAGGGGTTGGAAGCCAGATTGGAAGGGGTCAAGGGAGGAGTTGGCAGAGAGGAGGTCAAGGCAACAGGAGTAGACAACCCGTTCAAGGAGCTTCGAAGCAAAAGGGAGGAGTGAGACAGGACGGTAATTAGAGGGTTCCGAGGGATCCAGAGTGGACTTTTTGAGGATGGGGGAAGACAGTGGCATGTGTAAAGGCAGAGGAGATGGAGCCGGTAGAGAGGGAAAAGTTGATGATGTGCAGATGGGGAGGGGCAACGGTGGGGGCAATGGAAGTCAGGAGGCAGGAAGGAATGGGGTCTGGGGGCAAGTGGAGGGGTTGAAGGAGGAGAGCAAGGAGGAGATTTCCTCAAGGGAGGTGAGAGGGAAGGAGGACAGGAGAGGGGGGGGAAGTAGCAGGGGGAGAGGACTTGGAAGCAATAGTCAGGCAGTTCTTGTCAATCTTAGAGGTGAAAGAGAGAGCAAGATCCTGAGCGGAGAGAAAAGAGGGAGGAGGAGGACGGGGGGGGAAGAGAAGGGAGTCAAAGGTGGAAAAGAGGCGGCAAGGGTCCCAAGAGCAGGACTCAATGTGGGAGTACTGCTGTCTAGCGAGAGAGATAGCAGATTTGAGCGATAAGAGGCAGAATTTGAAGTGGAGGAAGTCGGCGTGGTAGTGGGATTTGCGCCAAAGGCGTTCCGCAGCCCGGGTGCAGGAGCGGAGATGGTGAATGGTGGGGGTAAGCCAAGGGCGAGGGTTGCGGGAGCGAGTGGGGTGGGAGGAGAGGGGGGCAAGGGAGTCAAGGCTGGAGGCGAGGGAAGAGTTGAAGGCGGAGATAGCCGAATCGGGGGAGGAGGAGGAAAGGACTGAGGGGAGAAGAGGAGAGAGGGAGGAGGCAAAGTCCTGGGGCACAATGGCCTGCAGATCATGGAAGGGGCAGGGAGATGGTGTCATGTGAAGCTGTGCCATGGAAGATGGAGCTGGAATTGTTAGTGTTACTAAGATATACGATATCATGAGTGCCTGCTCTTTTGGTGCCGACCGATGCTGATGTTTTTGTAGGTGCCAGCGATAGCAGTGCAGTTGGCCTGGATGTTGGATATGGTGCCAAGACAGTGTGGGAGAATAGTTGATTTTGAAGTCCTTGTAGGCAAGGTGGGTGTTAACAAACAACATATTAGCCCATGCCAGATGGGTGTGGGTTTTTTCTCCCATCAGCCACATGTCCACCACCAACCTGGCCCGTAGCCCTCACTCATGGCAATGTCTCTGAGAATGCGAAGTCTGCTATGCAGGGGAATGTGCACCCATCTCTCCATGTCCCATCAGTTAGGTTGTGTGCAGCTCCTCTGCTCGTCCAGGTCCATCAGCACCATGGAGTCACAGGCAAATATCCTAGAGCATTTGATTGACCACTTCCTGCCCCTTTCCCCGCTCTAGTTCTCACTAGCGCTGCCAGTGGAGGCTGCCCGCAAACGCATGAAATACACATGGTGTTGCCCATTTATTAGGCTGGCACACTAAACCTGCAAGTAGGGCCTGCATGGACCAAACCTGGACTGTAGCGGGCTATCATCTTGTTTGTTAACACCCAGTGTCTCTGTAAGGCACAGGAGGTTATGGATAACATTGGTTTGGACTATATGGATAATCGCTCTCATATGGGGAAAGGCCATTGGTCTCAAGCACACAATGAATAAGGGTCATAACTCTCTGAAGTACAGTGAGGAGCACAATATCCACCTCTTAAGAGATGGATGAATCACCCTTGAGAGATGTTTGGATCTACGGTCCCCAGAGGGTGGTGGTCTCAAAGATTTGATCCAGTTTCAGCTTTGGACCAACACAGCTGGTAGATGATGGAATCAAATAACATGTCTGAGTAGTCATTCAAATCCAGATATGAATCTGGTGTGGATAACGGTAGATACATATTGGGGGCAGGAGTGGTAGCAGACCTGAACAGCATTGGCTAAATGCTTTATTTATTTTTGCAGAACAATCTATGCAATCAACTATATCTACCTACCAACTAAAGCAATCAGAAAGGAGTATAAGAAGCAGTGAAGTCATGGGGTGTTAACACACAGGCTGGGAGCCTGCTGGACCTCAAAGCTGCTCTGGGCCCTGCCCCCACCACTGCATCTGCCTCACGTGTTAGTCCTGGCTCTGCCAGGACCTCAACCGACAGGCTACCGGTTCCCCAGCCACGGGCCGCTTGCTTGCCAAACCCCAGACAGTTGTGGTCACTTCCGCAACCACTCAAGACTGCAACTGCAACTCTATGGTGGCCAACCCCATGACCCTGCTCATCAGACAGGAGTCGGTCCCAGGGAAACACATTGTCTTGCTTTAGGTTGGGTTAACCTGCATGGCGTGCTCTGCCATTCTGGAGAAAACATCATGCAGAGTTGCTCCAGTCCAAACCGGGGCAAACATCTGGCAGCTGCCCTTCATATGGATGGGTAAATCTGGGGCAAAGGGGGGGGGGCAATGTGGGGGTCCCACATCTCATATGATAATACCCATGGAAACAAGTTTCTAGATGACCATTCAACAGCATGACTGGAAGGAACTGAAGGTGGGCTAGGTGAACCAGACCTCGCCCTGATGTGTCTGCTCTGACAACACTGAGGGTGAGGGACATGGGACACCAGATTATAACTTCTGCTAAGGAGAGAGTTTGGGGATAGCTGTCTTTTCTGCTTGGCATCCCTATGATGTGTACTGACAGTTCTCAAATAATACATCCAACCACAAACCTACATGCAAGGCTGAAACACACAGGAAAACTCAAGCTATATCCTCATCCCAAGCTGTGTCCCCCCTGTGCCATCTTCGGCTAGTTGGGTTCCCCCAGTGCTTAAGGACCTGTTTTCAGCTAAGTGAAATCTGGCCCCTAAATAATGTAAGTCCCACTAAATACATTCCAAGTCAGTTAATACTGCCTTCATTTCACACAAGTTAATCTCTAACAGATCCATCTTGAGCCATCTTGCTATTCTTCAAGTCAGTCAATTAGTGCAATAACCTCTTTCCTTTTAAAAATGCTGAGTTGTGCCACTGACATTGTTTCTCACAAACCCCAGACCAATTTGGAATTTTGTTTTTCAACCCACCAAGTTACTCTTATCAGGTCACATTCCACCCCACTCAACAACACACACAACAAATGGACAGAGACATTTCTCCAGCCCGGGTTCAAGTCTTGCCTTAGCCAGAAAGTCACTGGGTGACATTGGTCCAGCCACAGTATTCTTTCTACCTCAAAGGATTGCTGTGATTAAAAGTTATGTTAATTACTTCTACGTGAAGCACTCAAGTACCATGACAGGAAGGCGCTATATAAAAATAAAAATATCATCATCAGAAATTTGGGACACATCTGACCTTTTAAATAGACATCATGTACGAAGCAAACTCTGGAACTCACCACTACATAAGGAGCCAGAGGATATTAGGACAAGGATTTGACATTTCAACAATCATCTCTGATTATTTTTAACAGAACTATTGCACATTAAATTCTTCAGGGCAAAAGTCAGCTAGTCATTAATGAAGGTTAGGAAGATCCTTCCTTCTTCAGCATGTTATTCTCCTAACTGTCCACTGAATTGTCCGGTTCGCCCAACTGTCTATTTCTTGCACTTCCTCTAAGTCACTAATTATACTGGACAAGACCACAGGTATCATCAGTCTGGAAATCCCCATCTTCATCCTCACTTTTCCTGGCTTTTCTTCCATCTCCATAGAAAAGGAGAGAAGAAACATACACACTAATACTCCTCTCACACAGAGATGGGGGGACTCAACAATTTTGAGGGTCAGAAGTGGGAAAAATAGAAAATGCACTTCAGAACGTATTGTAAGTATACAACAAACATGTCCATCTGAATCACAGCTGGGCATGCAGTCAATTCTATAAACTATGAGTTAGGGGTCTTTGTATAACCTATATCCCCTGCAGATCACACACTATCCATCAACATTTATTTTACACCTTACAGTATGTCAAAACTATTTCCCAGCAGGATTTTCACATTCAGAGAAATGACAATCACTCGCAGAAGAAGAAATGAAGAAAAAGGAGCATGACAATTTTAGGTTGAGCTCCCCCCTTCACATTCTAATAATAGCTATTTGAAGTTAAATGCAAGGTGAGATGTACATCACAATTTTTTATTTCAGTGGCTTAAGCTAATAGGGAGAGACTGCGGAAAGATGAGAAGGATAGAAAAGAAACAGCAGGGCTTAGGGCTACATACATTTGACAGTACATCAAAATTGAAGGAACATGTTGAGAATATAACAGAAATTTCCAAGCCGAAAGGCAGCTAGTCTCCTATTGCCAACTAATTTCAAAACAGGGCCTCACATACTTCACTCTCTTGCATTCATAGTATTTATATTTCCCACAAATGCCATGGAATTCAGTTTTTGCCACAGTAGTCACTATTTTACCGTAGCTAAAAAGTGTGACACTTTTCTCTGTTTTTCCTGCTGAGACTTGTGTGAATCTGCCTCTTGCTCTCCAGCTTTCCTCTAAAGAGGGAGTTAACAGTGTATGCTCATGAAATTTTCTATTGAGTTGGTAGGAAGAGGTCATACAGCAAGAACAGGATTCACTTTGCAGCTAAACATGTAGGCCAGTCAGACCAGTTTCCTGGAGAACCCCCTTGTCTGTAAAAGCCTGGAGAACATAGGGGGTTGAGCTACTGAAGCCAGTCTTGATTCCCTCCCTTCTGTGGCAAGTGTGGGGAAAGGAGATTCCAAGCTGTGTCATCTGGAGAACAGTGTGTGAGCCAAGGCCTGAAGAGCAGGGCAAGGCTAAAATCACTAACATAACTACTGCCAAGTATTCAGTGGAAACGTTTTGTCAATCAATGCTTTCATTCTCTTGTGCAGATGGCTGTCTGGACCGGCACTCCAGGGCATGCAGTATTTTCCAGGTAAACCTATTAAGATATTCCTTTCTTTCATGTCTACAAAGAAAAAGGGAATGCTGTAGATAACTTCATCATCATCTCAAGTTCCCCAAGCTTCTGCTCCTGTTTAGAAAAGAACTTCATCCAACCACAACAAGGGACTTGCATTTGCTGCATTTTCCTCGTTGCTGCCACAGGTTTCAGGGAAAGAGGAAGCTTGTAAGAATTCTAGCAGCTCATCTCTCAGGTTCCTGGGCTCACCACTTTCTCCAAACCGTTTATCTAGTCAGCTGACATTTGGGCTTTTCCTGCTCCCTAACTTAGGCTAATGCAAGCTAAAACAACCCAAGTGGAAATAGGTCTGGGGCATCTGGAGAGAAATCGGAAGGATTTTATTAAAAATTAGAGGTTTTAAATTTATAGTACTAGAAACAGCATTTGGGAACTATGGCAATGTTATAGAAAATCTTTGAGAGAAACATAAGAATGACAGAAACTATGCTTCCAAGTGCCACACCCAGTCGGGCATGCCCATATCCCCCATGAAGGAACGAAACCATCTTTTAATGAGTTTTAACCAGAGATGCCAAATTCCATTTTATCTTAAGACAAGGTTGTTCATCAGCATTATAAATGATGTCTACGTCACCTAGCTGCATCTCTACACAGGCATGATTGTAATGCTACTACTGCTACTAATCATTTCTCTAGCACTCCTAGGCATATGCAGGGCTTTACTGTCAGATTTGTTTGGAGACAGGTCCCTACCCAGTGGGCTTACAATCTAAGATGGACAAGGGTGAAACAAACACAGGGAGACATAGGCACACACACATTCCCATTTAGCAGATGAACAACTGAGGCTGAGAGGTTGTGACCTGCCCAAGGCCACCCAGTGAGTTCATGGCTAGGGCAGGATTCAAACCCTGGCTTCCCAGGACCAAGTTCAGCAGCTAGATAATAACTTGTAATAACTGCCAGTGGCAACCAAAGTCAAAGGTTAACTACCGTACACTGACCAGCAAGATATTTAACAACTAAATAATGTATCATGCAGATTCTACCCAACACCATTCCATGCACTGTGTATAATCATGAACAGATAAGGAGTACCAGCTTGTAACTGTACTGATACTTTCCAGAAGGACCAGACAGATGGTGAATAGAAGGACTCAACAAATTAAGAGACTTTCATGATGCTACAGAATAACTTTAGGTTTTAAAAAAAGAGTTCTCAGGCTAAGAGCAGTCTGATAATTTGTAGATGGCAGACCAGGAGTAATTGCTGTTATTTTAAACACCCTTTAAATTAATTTGGAACCACTAAACACATCTAAATTTATAACAATGCTTATGTTCTTATGGACAGTACTCCTGTCCTTCTTCCATCCCATTATCTGTTGACGCTTATTTGTTTATTTTCTTCGTTCTTTAGGGTAGGAACAATGTTCTTCTATGTTTATACAAGATGTAGCACAATAGGATTTGCTCTTGACTAGAATGCTGTAGTGTTACAGCCAGGTTTTGGTCCTGTATTTTTAAAAATAATTTATCTTATTTATCCTCCAATAACTTTCCTTAAAACAGATGTATTTTTAAGCACCTGATTAGTGGTATTCTTTTAGAGTATAAGATGGCTCATTTTAGTTAATGTCCCCGACTGCCCAAATTCACCTTCCCAAAGAGATTTCCCCATTTTATTTGCATGGCCATAATTAACACTATGAAAATCAAGCCTATCCGATTTGTTAAACATACAGTACTTTTTAGTCATTTTCCCTCCAAAAAGATAGACATGGTCTCAAAATTTTTTAACTTGCTTATTCCTGTACTATCCCATCCTTTTTTCTGAATAAAAATGTATAACGTTGTCAGCTTTGCCACTTAATTCTTCTATACAAGGGTTAACCTGTCTGCAAAGAATTACTCTGTTTGCAAAGCAGCAAGTTTAGTCCTCAAATCTGTACCTCTGGTTTTCAGACCTACTAGGAAGTCACTATTGCCTGTTGCTTTGTCCTGAGCGCTCTAGAGTGGAGTCGGTGTTAAAAGAATGACCATGCTGAATCACACACACAGAATCACCTTCTAAAGATGCTTACCATCTCTCAGGAAAAAATAGACCTCCTGTTTCCTTAAAGTAAGAATCTTCCCAGACATTCCATGAAAATTACTTCCCCTGATTCAGTTAAAAAGGATCACAGGCATAAATTCACTCAGGAGGATTTTGTATGTACTATATTTCAATTAAAAAGGAATGATCATCCTACCCAAAATGTAAATTAAGGACATTCTCTGCTGGAGGGAGTGCATTTGTTTATTTATTTTAAATTAGCATTAACTTTTACAGTGAGTACTGCTGGAAAAATAAGCCAGTATCATCCTGTCCTGCAGTTTGGCCCCTTAAGATGGCTGGAACAGACTATGGTTGCTTGCCCACGTTACCTGGCCTGGCGAAACTGAATTTAGGGGGCAAAAAAACTCTGACTACAAAACCCTTCCTATTCCATGTGAAAACTCCAGATGGCAGCTATACATATCACCCCCGATACATATCACCCCCTTTCCAAATTTTAAGCCAGCATTTATTTATTTAAAACATTTAGTATCCCACCCCTCCTGCCACAGGCAGCTCAGGGTGGCTCACAACACTATACATTAACAATTTTGAAATCTACTCTCAATTTTATGCCCAGACACAGACATCTGGGTTTATAATAAACTGCTATGATTACTTAGGCTTTGGAATATTCAGGAAAGCTTAGATACTGCATTAGTTCCTTGCTGAGTAAAGATTCTCAGAGCAACTGAAATCCCTGCTTGTCAAGCATATCCAAGACACAGCTCCTTTGAATTCACCACTTGTGTATTTCATGGCTTATCGGGCACTGAAAGCTTATCTAAAATATTCAAGTATGGACAGCTTTGTGTAGAAAGAGGGTGAAAATAAGAGTGATGATAGTCCACATTAGCACCCACCAGGTATTTGCGCCTGCCCATCTATTAGGTGTTTGTCAGATGTTAGCCCACACCCCTCCCATAGCCCGCCCCCTTGCTCCCCACTCTCAGTGTCGTCCAAGGACATCACGGGCCGACAATGTGCATACTAATACATGCCCATGTTGCCATGTGTCATTAATTAGATTGCATGCAGCCTCGCCCACATTCAGGTTCCCCGGTACCATAGAGTCGTACCTGGAACAGCTTCTAGAGGAGAGAGAGTGATTGCACTCTCTCAGCTTACAGGAGGCTGTGAAAGAACAGAGCAAGGCAGGGGGCGCAGGAAGAACCTTCTCCAGAGGATCTGCGCCTGCACTCCTCTCTCCATTTGGAAAAGGAACCAAGGGGAGCGAGGCTCCTCTGGAGGATCCACAGGGCTCCTGTGTTCCTTTCCCAGAGGAGTGCAGGTGCAAATCCTCTGGAGAAGGTCCTTCCTGGACCCTGCTGTTCTCTTCTCTTGCAGCTGCCTCTTAGTTGGGAGAACACACAAGCACCATATTTCTGATGGAAAGAGGGGTCATAGGCAGGGAACAAACCTTCTCTGGCTGTGACCCCCCCTTTCCATCAGTCACGGCTGGAGAGAGGAAAAGCGCTGAGTGGTGCCACTGGTGGAGGCTACCACCAGCTCATGAAATGCACATACAGGGGTGCCTGTTTATTAGGTCTGCACACTAAAAATGTGAGTGGGGGCTGAATGGACCACACACAGACTCCTGCGGGCTATTGTCTCATTTATAAACACCCAGAATCAGGAAGATTCCAAGGTGGGGCCACGCCCATCCTAGCTGCAATTTCAACAGGAACTGGGGTTTGGGTGACCATATGAGTACATATAAAGTAATCGCCTTTCAGAATGAATTATGAGGCCATACATATTGTTCATATTTAATAACCACACTTTCGTATGTTTCCATTTCAGGAGAAACCCAAGATACAGGTTTTTATTATTAACGTACCTCGCAAAATTGTTGTAATAATGCAGACGGCAAGTAGTCGTAAGGCTGTAAATCAATTGGAGGTCCAGTCCAATTGTTCTGAACAAACAGCTGCAAACTGCCTACACCAAGAAGAAACATCAAACTTTGCCTGCAAGAGAGATAAGAAAAACAATTAACAACTCACTCTATTTTAATTAAACACGCAGGAATATTCTTGTACTAATTTTTAAGAGTTTCATGATCTTTTATATTTGTCACAGTTGAAGATAGCTAGAATTTCTTATTGAAACAATTAAAAAAATACCCAAAAGCTCAAGTTTATAAGACTACAGGGCTCTGCATTAATACCTGTTTTCACATGGACACCACCTTTTTCTCATCACAGTAAGTGAAAAAGAATAAATTTTACTTGAAGCAAAAGCATTACTTTGAGCATATAAAAACACTATCAGCCAATCAGGTCTTTTAGGTTTACCAATGATGTTTTTAATTGAATAAAAAACGATATGGTACAAATTCACACAGAAAGGGGAGTTTTTTGCTTGCAGCCTACATTCAACTACACTTCATTCCAGTGTTCATCCTTCAGCCAATAACAGTAACACCTTACAGTTCACTGTCCTTTGCCCGCAGAAAGTATCAAGTCTTAAAAGACATGGTACCCAAACCACTGTAGCCAATTATTAAAGTTCCATATTCCACAATGAAGGTTATAGACAGGAACAATGGCAGCAGTGGGGAAAACGCAGTGAACATGGGTCCCTGGCTTTAGAATTGTTTGTAAATGAACAGATATGGCTTCAACTGTTTACATATTCTGAAGCAATCTTCCCTCTCATTTCTTTAAGAAGTTTCTTTTGTCTCAAGAAAATAACAGTAGACTCCCCTCTTTGTTGTCAGGAAGGCAAGAAGCCAACTGAACTGTTTCAAATCTAACATGCACCAATTCAGGCCATTACAGAATTCAGAGGGCAGTTAGGCAGAGAGCCAGATTTAGGATATACATTTGTGCTTTGTTCAATACCACATTCATCAGTCTGTCAATAAAGCCTTCTGTTTCATGCAAAGCACTATCCAGGGGCTACTTACTATCACCACCAATGATTTTAACTTGATCTTCTATTTCAAACTTGAGCAGGTGCTTCTGAGTCCTGCAACTGCAGCAGTTCTCACAGAATTTGGCAATTTCTGAGAGAATATGGCCAAGTGTCTCTGGTAACACAGAATTATATTCTGAATGGGATCCATGTAAATTAGCCAATGAGATGCTAGTACTGTGAGCTACTGGCATGAATTCTAGAGAAATGAGGCCCACTGCCACAGCTGCTGAAGAGTAGCAGCCGATGACTCCCCACTGGATATAAAACCATAACATACCTCAGAAATCCCTCTGGAAGATCTATGTAGTATTTTGTGTTTATTTTAAAGATATGAGATGTTCAAAAATTGATGGAATGACATGCAGGGAATTCCTATGCATTAAAGTTAGTAAACTTTTATTTCACTAGTTTATTCTGCTTGCAAAGTTTGGATTTCCTGGTTACAGAATTTGGAGGGGAAATGTCAGCTACACAGGGCCCTGAATATAGAAAATATTAATCAACAATTCAGCCTATTAACTCCAATGCACTTGTGAGAGGATTACTGCACATATGCTGAAAAAGTAAGTCAGTGAAGTTATTACACAGAAAAGAGTTAATGTTCTGGCTCTACACAATGATTTTGAAATTTTATGACATCAGATATGCCATAATATTTCTCTTATTCTTCATCTTTTGCAGACTATTTTGTATATTTTATTGTTCACCTCCACCATTAAAAACTCTGTTAGCACTACTGCTTCAATCGGTTTACCTGTACCAGAAAAAGTCAGTATAACGCAATGTATGCCATCATGATTTATATTTATTTATTTATTTGAGATATTACCCTGCCACTCCTACCAAAGGCAGTCTGGGGTGGCTTACAATACAAAATATAAAATAAAAAAAACACATATTAAAAGAATATCAAATGGGAAAAAGAAAAAACAATCAAGAGGGAGCCACAGCCTCCCCACAATAGGGAAAGTTATATCAAAAGTGCAGTAAAATGTCTTTAAAAAACCCCACCCCAACCTACCTACAGAAAACACAATAAAACCCACCCTCACCCATCTCCCTCGCCAAAAGCCTAGCAGAACAGCCAGGTCTTGCATTGGCGTCAAAAGAAAGGTCCGGGGCCACCCAGGTCTCTGCCGGGAGAGAGTTACACAGCCTCGGGGCGGTCACCAAAAATTCCCTCTCCATAGTGGCTCCCTGGGATACTTGGGGGAACTCGAGAAGGGCTTTCCCGGTCAACAGCAAGGGTCAATCAAGGGCACGGGGAGTGAGGCGATCCCACAGACAGATGGGGCCCAAGCTTTATAGACAAGAACCAGCACCTTGAACTGGGTCCAGAAGACTACAGGCAGCCAGTGAAGAGAACGGAGCACTGGTGTAATGTGCTCCTGGCGATCCGTCCCTGTAAGGAGGCTGGTTGCTGCAGCTGATTCTATATCAGCTGCAGTCTCCAAACCGTCACCATGGGCAGCCCCACGTAGAGCGCATTACAATAGTCGTCTTTGAATGTATGGATGATAGTGGCCAGGTTGGAGACCGAGACACATGGCCAAAGCCGTTGCACCAGATGTAGTTGGCGGAATGCACTCCTTGCCACAGCCCCAACCTGGGCATCCAGGTGGAGCTACGAGTCAAGGAGCACTCCCAGGCTCCAAACCTGGGAAGCCAGTGGGGGGCGAACCCCATCAACGATGGGGGGGGGGGACACCACACCCACCGCCTTGTCCACTAGCATCACCTCTGTCTTATCAGGATTCAGTTTTTCAGTTAGCTCGCCCTCATCCAGTCTCCCACAGGCACCAGATATCGTGAGAGCACCGAGACTGTGGGGCCTGGGTCAGATGAAAAAGAGAGACAGAGTTGGGTGTCATCAGCATATTGACGACACTAAACTCCAGAGCGCCACACAACCTCGCCCTATGGCTGCATATACACGTTGAACAACAGAGGGGACAAGCTGGAACCCTGCGGGTCTCCACACAAGAAGTACTGGGGAGATGAAAAATGTTCCCCAAGCACTACTCACCGAGTACTTCCGGCCAGGAATGAGCAGAACCATTCAAGAACAGCGCCACCCACCCCAGCTCGGTCCAGCAGATGGCCACAACTCATGGCCAACGGTATCAAAAACAGCCGATATATCTAAACAAACACTTGTGTATTTTATATTACTCCAGAACTGACAGGGTGATATGCAATGATACAAAGTACAAATAAAAATACTGGTGGAAAAAGCATATGAACAGCTGAGATTTACTCAAAACCCTAGCAGTTTAAGCTTTATTCTCATTTGGTTTGGGAGTTGATTTATTTTCTTAAACAATAGCAAGCAATTTTTCTGACTCAAATATCCAAAAGCAAGAATTAAAACATGAATTTTCTATTCAGATTTTTCAAGGTTAAAGGCACATGATGCAGAATTAAAATTTGTTCTCACAGGAGTTAGTGTGTTAATTTGTTACACCAAATTGTTGATATTCAGTTTTATGTTTCAGATCCAGGGTAAAATTATCAACAAAATGATAAACACTGATGTAGCTACTAAGGCCAATATATTTTTCTGGTTTATAACTTCCCTGTCAGACACAGATAGAATAGGGATCTGATTTAATAAGGTCATGTAGGGCATTTAGTTTGACCGCGTGATTTAGTTCCCTTAAAAATAATAAACCATTTCCACCTTTCCATATTATCAACATCCATGGATGAACAGTCTAGGTATGCGCAAATCTTCCTCTCCAAGTAGCTGTCAATCTTCTCCTCTGCCATTGGAGATGCAGTGAAGACATCCTGTATCACTTCACTTAATAAAATGGCCTCGTAGTTCCCTTCCAACAGCAACTGCAACAAGAATCCACTTTCTGAAATTAAATACACCAGAAAAGAGTAACAGTTAATGCACAGTAACAGTTAATGATTTACAAGAGTTATTCAACAAAAACACAAAACAACTCCCTTGACTCCGCTCAGGAAAAAGAAACATTTTCATTCAAGTGTATTTACTATAAACTGGACAACATTATTGAATTAGCATCTTAAAATTAACACAAACAAAAAACCCATAAGGACACATGCCAAGAACCTCTTGCTGGCCTTGCCACCTTCATCTTACAATTACGGTATTAAGGTATATTGTTCAGGACTGTTTCAGTGCTTCAATCTACAGAGTCTGGATTGCTTGTTCTATATACAATCCACCAGCAGGATAATTTCCTACACAGCATATAAAGACATCAGCAACTGTTTCAGGATATTTTTCCTCAATAAGGAAAAGAATAGGAGATCTGTTTCTTCTAGAAGGGACAGTGTAAAGAGGTGGAGGACCTTTTCCATCCCAGAGGCCATTCTGAAAATGAGTATAAGCTCTGAGGGTTGCATAGAAGATTGAAGTGGGGTGCCTAAGGCGCGCATGTTCAGGAATAAAAGGGTCCTGATCATGGATCTGTGCCATGGTTCTGTCTCTTATCTTCGTGTGCATGCCCTCATCTGTGCTTGCTTACCCTGAAAATCACTTTTTTGCTTGGAAGGAGGAACTCTGCTCAGTAGCCACATTCAGGAACCGGAACGGGCCAAATAAAAACAAGCACCTGGGTCTGAGGTTCCCCATCGCTGGTGAAAAGATTAAAGGGCAAGGTGGTTCCCTGGGGGTGCAGAATTATACCATTCCTGCCCACACATACAGGGGCAGTAGCTATACCCATAACTCTCTGCACCAAATGGCAAATAAGGGACATCTTGGCTGTACTCTTCAAGTCAGGTCCTCATTTCCATTATTGTCTGTCAAAAGCTACTACTTGCATGCCTTAAGCGGAGTAATCTTTTTGGCAGTAGATATTCTAGTGGCAGTTCCCATTATTTCAACATACAGGCACCCAACAAAAAAACACCTAAAACCTATTGGTGCTTGATGGGCACAGAAGATCCCACTCTCAAAGAATAAAAGCTGGCTTTCAACAGCTAATAAGATGGATCCGAAAATGGGAAACGGGCAAAGAATGAACTCTGTTGTTCAAAGCAGAATATTTGTAACTGTTGCTCGGGTATTATTTACGCCATAAAAATTCAAGTGTTAAAGAAATAGCAAGGCACCGCACACACCCAGGGCAGTGACTGTCTGGAGCGAGGGATGCAGCTACTGCTTTACATAAGGGCCAGGGGGCAGCGATTCTGCACCCCCTCCCCCCGTAGGACTTCCCTGCTCTTTACCTACGCACCCCGAACCTGACGCCGTCCATCAGGCGGGCAGCACGCAGGGACCGGCAAGCCCCAGCAAGAAGGGGACGGTGAAGGATACCATCACCTCCCCAACCCCCCATCTCACCCGCTGCCGCCGTCCCGCTCTGTTTCCATCGCGGTGACTCCGCGGCGCTGGGGAAGCCCCTCAGCAGCATCCGCTCAAGCGCCCGCATCCTGCTCGCTCTCTACCAGGCCGAGACACCACCACTCGCGAACTGACACCCTCCCAGTCCCAGCCCATGTGCCGTAACCGGCCTCAGGGAGTCGCCATGACGGTCTTGCTAGGCACCCTGGGAGGAAGGCTACGACGCAAGCGCAGTGAATCCAGTAACGCGCGCGCGCGCGCACTCACAGGTTTGCCAGAGATCTCTTACCAGAAGAGGGCGCGAGCTGGCGCCTGCCCGCGATTGGGGCGTGTCCACTAGTCTCGCGCGCGTAACACCGGCCCCTCAACGGGTGAGTCTCTCCGCTGAGGCACCGGCGAGGGAAAGCCCAGCCCCTTCCTAATTAGAAACCCCTCAGTGAGCCATACAGCCTAACTCTCCTGTTTTAGTCTGCATAACTATAAAGAACCAGCCCTTGTCCTATTGCGTTAGACGACTGGATAGTTTTAATTTGATTGTATTTGCGTAAATGAACACATTATGCCACTATATGCATATTGAATGCCACAATAAACCATCTTCAATTAATTTGAAAATGTTACTCAAATCCTTAAAGGGCCTGAGAATCAGCTTCCGTTTTCAAAAGGATATGCTAATTTCGGGTGCCCAAACCTACAACCTCCCTAGGGTCTATTCCCCCCCCCCCCCCATATTTAAATGAAGCACTTTCCTTCACCCAGTACGCTGATGCCACCACGTTGAGCCATGTGGCTGCAAACATGTCTTTTGGTTGTTTATTTAATTTTGCTAATCTGAGTGGACTGTATGAAAGGATTGGAAGAACCAAGACAGTCACCATCACTGCGGGAGGAGCAAGGATTTGTAATGTAAGTGAAATAGAGGCCTACGCTTTAGCTATCTTATCAGTAAGAGGCAGGCGGGGAAGCTGTAACACCATAATTGCCAGGGGTGCCTTTCTCGAGGTCCCCTGGGTATCTTGGGGGGTTTCTATGGAGAGGATGTTCTTGGTGACAACCAAGGCTGTGGAACTCCCTGCCGGCAGAGGACTGATTAGCCCCGGACCTCCCCTCTTTTAGACCATTCTGTAGGATCTGGTTGTTCCATCAGGCTTTTGGCAAGGGAGTTGGGTAGGGTGGGTGGTTTTGAGGGTTAGAGTGGGAGAGTTTTTGTAGTATATATATTTTTATGAGCTCCCCTTTTTATGAGATTCAACAGATTTTATATTTGTATTTTTAATTATATATGTATTTTTAACTATTTTATATTTTGTTTAAAATTGTAAGCCGCCCTGAGCTGCTTTGCAGGAGGGACGGGATATGAAATATGCAAAATAAGTATCAGCAACAAGCAAATTGAGGATAGGGAATGATGTGCTTCATACCAACTACAAAGAGAAGAAATCATATCCAGTCCAGGATGTTGAATCCGGTGAGGCATTTATGCTTTTTCAGACCAATACGGTTGCTGTGTATGCAAATTTTTCCATGACACTTATGAAAAATACATGTTGCAGGCCCTGGTGCTGATTTTCTTCCTTCCCAGGCTCCTTGGCCAGACACTATCCCTCCTGCTATCAGGATCTTTTACTGACCTGTGCCAGCCAGGCCTCCCCAGACCGCAGCTGTTACACATCCTTCAGCCCCAGTCCTGGAGTGTTCATAGGACTCCATCTTTCCCGACTAACCAGGCCCTCTGGTTCTGTTTGGGGTTTGATCATGAGCCCATTTATATTCCTCCCTAGCAACCAGCTCCATCGGCCCTCTGCTGCCATGTTATCGTTTTCCTCCTCCTCCTTTCTTCACAGTCCAGCGAGTTCCTCACTCACTAGGTGGTGGAGCCAGCGTCCTTCACCCCTTATATATCTGGCCCGTTCCACTTGACTGTAGCCTGAGGAAACTTTAACCCTACATAACCCACAGTTAAGGGACTCAAAACTCTTGCATGTCCACAGTTAGGGTACCCTGTGGGGTTAAAGTCCCCTAACTACACATTCTTTGGGGTTGGGAGGCTGGCCCACCCACTCTTCCAGCACTCCCACGCCCACCTGGGACCCTTCATTGTTCTCTCGCTTACTTGTCTGTCTCCACTCAATCCCATTCATGTCCCAGGGGTTCACCGTTCACGTCCCTTCACTGTCTCATTCACTTTTCACTCTTTCAGCTCCACGGGGCCTGAGTACCCTTCCTCTACCCAGGCCACAGTTCACTCAAGTCAGAGCTGCTTTCTTGCTCACAGTCCCATCATCTTGCAGTTGGGTGCTGCACCCCACCTGGGAACTGAGCCCTTGAGTGGCCCCTCTCAGGGTGCCTGCATTCTTCATCATGTGTAATAGGGCTCACGTCATGGTCCTTGGTGTGGCTTGCATCTGCCCCAGGTACAGCTGTCCAATGTCCGGGTCCCTGAAGGGACAGTTCCTCCCAGCCTCAGGGCCCTTGTGTACGTGTACCTCCTTGAGCTTGTGAACCTCCATTCCAGCCTAACAGGCTGTCTGCTGCCCAGCTCCAAAGCTACAGTCTTTGTGTTGCTGGGGATGGGGTTTCAGTGTTCCCACACTGCCCAAGCTCCAGCCTCTTCCCAGGCGACCTCCCAGGTCTGCTCCTCCTCCCTACTCTCAAGCTCTACTGTTGCTCCAGCTGCTTCCTCTCTGCTGCTGTCTCCATGGGCTCCTGGTTCTTCCTGGCACCTCGGCTGGCACCACACCAGCCTGCCATCCCACAGGTGATGCCTCACCCTCCACACCTGTATATGGATGTTATCTGGGCCTCCCTGATCTCCTTGGATGGCCCTACTTAATGGGGCCACACTGCTTGCCCTAGCTACACTCTTAAAGAGGAAGGGTGGGCCCCCATGACAACCCTGGTACAGCACTGTTTTCTATTCAGAAAGTACTCCAACCTCAATAATTATTAAAACAACACCTACTTCATAGGTATGGATGATAATTCCTTCCAGTGATCCATGTTTTGCACAGTACCTAATGAATTACCCAACAGTTATTTGTCATGGCATATTCAGTTCAAGTAATCAAATATTATTTTTCAGAGGCCACTTTTTTAACTTGAAATGCCACAGTCTAAAAATGAGGAAACTAGTTAGAGGGACACTAAAAGGAGTAGTTACGAGGATTAAATATCAGCAAGAGGCATGGAGACTATTTAAAAACGCCATTTTGGAAGCCCAGATTAAATGTATTGCACAAGTACCAAAAAGGTAGTAAGAGGACCAAATATCTGCCAGCGTTGCTGAATGCTGAGATGAAGGAGGCTATTAGAGCCAAAAGGCATCATTTTAGGCATCCTTTTAAAAATGGAAAGCTACTCCTAATGAGGAAACTAGGAAAGGTCATAAGCATTGTCAAATTAGAAGTAAAACAATCAGGCTAGCCAAGAGGGAATTTGAAGAGCGACTTGCTAAAGATGCAAAAACTAATAATTAAACCTTTTTCAAGTACATCAGAGCAAGAAGCCTGCTGGAGAGTCAGTCGGGTCATTAGATGACTATGGGGGAAAAGAGGTGCTAAGGGAGGATAAGGCCATTGCAGAGAAGCTGAATGAACTCTGCTTTGGTCCTCACTGCAGAGGATACTGGGGAGATATCCACACCAGAAGTATTCTTTGTAGGTGATGAATCAGAAAAAATGTCGCAAATCAAGGTGATTCTGGAAGAGGTTCTAGAGCAAATTAACGAACAGAACAGTTACAAATCATGGGGACCAGATAGTATTCATCCCAGAGTTCTGAAGGAACTCAAATATGAAATCACAGATGTACTTTTGGTAATTTGTAACCTATTGCTAAAATCTGCCACTGTGCCTAAGGATTGGAGGGTAGTGAATGTAATGGCAATATTTAAAAAGAGCTCTAGAGGTGATCCTGGAAACTAAAGACCAGTGAGCCTGACATAGATACAAGCAAACTGGTGGAAACAGTTGTTAAGAACAGAATTACTGCACATATTGCTAAACACAACATAATGGGGAACAGTCAACATGGATTTAGCAAGGGAAAGTCATGCCTCACTAATCTATTGGAATTTTTTGAGGGTGTAAATAAGCACGTAGATATGGGTGAGCTGTCAGACATAGTGTATCTGGATTTTCAGAAAGTGTTTGATAAGGTCCCTCATGAGAGACTCTTGAAAATTAAATAGTCATGGGATAGGAGGCAGTGTCCTGTTTGTGGATCAGTAACTGGTTAAAGGATAAGAAACAAAGGGTATAACTAAATGATCAGTTTCCACAATGAGGAGAAGTAAATAGTGGAGTACCCCAGGGATCTGTACTGGGACGAGTGTTATTTAATATATTCATTAATGATCTGGAAAAGGCAATGATCTTGAAAAGTAAGGTGATCAAATTTGCAATGACACAAAGGCCCTTTTTCAACAAGACAGACCTATGCAGGTCCGCTGCATGGGCATGGCCGAGTGCCGCCCATGTAACCACTGTGGCAGTGGGGTGGGCATGTGTGTGCACTCCCGCAACCCACCCATCTCCATTGCACATGGAGCAATTGGCCAAAACAGCTATTGCTCCGTGTATGGAGATAGGTGTGCGTCCATGTACGTATGCACCCACGTGCCGCCTCCGCACCAGCATGTACAGCCATCCCACCCCCACAGCCCATTTACAAAGGGCCAAAGTTATTCAAGGTAGTTAAAACCCAAGTTAACTGTGAAGAATTTCAGGAGGATCTTGCAAGCCTTGGTGACTGGGCAACTAAATAGCAGATTAAATTTAATGTTGACAAGTGAAAAGTGATACACATAGGGAAAAATAATCCGAACTATATGTACACAATGCTGGGTTCTAAATTAGGGGTTACCACTCACAAAAAGGATCTTGGAGTCATTGTGGACAATACATTGAAATCCTCAGCTCACTGTGCAATAGTGGTCAAACAAGCAAACAGAATGTTAGGAATTATTCAGAAAAAGATAGAGAATAAAACTGAAAATATCATCATGCCTCTATATAAATCTGTGGTGCAACCACATCTTGAATATTGTGTGCAGTTCTGGTTGCCTCATCACAAAAAAGATATAGCAGAAATAGAAAAGGTACAGAGAAGAGCAACCAAAATGATAAATGGCATGGAATGGCTTCCGTATGAAAAGAGGCTTGATAGGTTAGGGCTCCTCAGCTTGGAGAAGAGATATGATAGAAGTTTATAAAATCATGAGTGGTGTGGAATGAGTAAATAGGGAGTGGTTATTTACCCTCTCAAATAGTACTAGAATTTGGGCACACTCCATGAAACTAAAAAGTAGCAGATTTAAAACAAAATAAAGTATTTTTTTCAATCCACACACAATTAATTAGTGGAATTTGTTGCCAGAGGATGTGGTCAAGACTAGTAGTATACCTGAGGTTAAAAAAGGATTGGATAAGTTCTTGGAGGGTAGGTCCATTAATGGCTATTAGCCAAGTAAGTCTGGGAGACATAACCTCTGATTATCAAGAGTTAGGAAAGAACAACCGGGAATTGATTACCCTATTGTGACCTGTTGTGTACTTCTCCCAAGCAACTGAGATTGGTCAAGATGCTGGGCTCGATGAACCATTGGCCTGACCCAGTAAGGCACTTATGTTCTTATTACAAAATACAAGTGTCAAGCCTCTCGACATACGTTTGACATATGCAACAGGATAAATAGACTCCCCCAATTGCATTCAGCACAGCCTACATCTTAAATTTATACCATATTTTTGGTTAGTAGTGTCTCATTTAATGTGTCTCTACCCAATTCCAACTCCTACTCCCTCCCCCTCTTGGTTGGGGTTCCCCAAGACTCTGTCCTGGGCCCTCTCCTCTTCTCTATCTACACCCTGTCCCTTGGCAAACTCATTGCCTCCCACAGCTTCCAATATCACCTTTACGCTAACGACACTCAACTCTGTCTCTCCACCCCCTCTCTCCCCCCTTCTGTCCAAGCTCACCTCATCAACTGTCTCTCTGATACCTCCGCCTGGATGTCCCAACGTCAGCTCAAGCTCAACATGGCTAAGAATGAACTCCTTATCTTTCCTCCCTACCCTGCCTCCCGTTCTTCCCTCTCCATCCTTACTGATGGGGTCACCATCTGTCCTATCCCCCAAGCCTGTAGCTTGGACTTCATCTTCGACACTCACCTTTCTTTCAAACCTTACATCGACTCTGTTGCCAAGTCCTGTCATTTTGCCCTCCGTAACATTGCACGGATTCGCCCTTTCTCTCTGTCTCATCAGCCAAAACCCTTGTTCTCGCCATGGTCATCTCTCGCCTTGACTACTACAACCTCCTCCTTGCTGGCCTCTCCCGCTCTCACCTGTCCCCCCTTATTTCCATCCAAAACTCCGCTGCTAGGATCATCTACTCGACCCGTCGCTTCGACCACGTGCAGCCTCTCCTCATTTCACTGGCTCCCCCTTCCCTCACGCATCCTTCACAAACTCCTGGTATTTACTTACAAAACCCTTCACAACCTGGCTCCCCCCTTACCTCTCAGCCCTTATCTCCTTACACACTCCTGCAAGCACTCTCCACTCCTCCTCTGTCCCCTCCCTTGCTCTCCCTCGTCTCCCCTGCTCACCTAACTGCCTTCGTCCCTTCTCCCTTGCTGCCCCCCATGCCTGGAACTCCCTCCCTGCCCACATCCGCTTCGCCCCCTCCTCAAAACCCACCTCTTCCTCGCTGCCTTTCCCAATGCCTGCTAGAACTTCCCTCTCAATACTTACTGTCTGCCCTCCCCATTGACTCCTGCCTAACTGCAACCAAGCCAAGCACGTGCACCCGAGACTTCACATCTGCTTGAATGTTTTTATCCCTTATCTCTCCCTATGTCCCCTCTCCTTGTCTTCCCCCTCCAAGTCTATTAGATTGTAAACCATAGGCAGGGACCGCGTCTATCTCATTGTTCTGTAAAGCGCCAGGTACACAGCTGGCGCTACACAAATGTTTATAATAATAATAATAATAATAATAATGTTATCCCTTACAGATGTGGGTAGCAAGCCCCTATGCTGTCTACCCCCCCAGGAGGCATGCAACATGTACCAAAATTTCTATCAGGCTTCTCTATAGTCAGGGCCATATTTATTTTTCACAAGTTTAAAGGTAAATACTATATATATTAGCAGGCTCAACTAGCTGCACATCCAGACAAATCCACTCATGGCCCTTTTATTACTCTGCTTGATCAGATTCTCCACAACCCTATAGTGAGAAGAAGCCTAAATCAATGGCTGTGGGGGTGGAGTGGGGGAAGGTGACACATTGTGAATGGATTTTTTTTGTGATGGTAGTAGTTTTTAATTTATGATGCTCGCCTTTGTTTGTTTCTTCTTATTGCCTCCCCATCATCTCTATTCTATCAAATGCCTGCATAATGTGAACTTTAATGCCTTGAATCCACATATAGTTAATGAACAAAAGTTTGATAAGGTCCCAACACAGTAGTTGAGTGTTCAGACCAATTCACTATAATAGAATTCTACAGAAGTATGGAAGTTAAATTTAATCTGCATAAATCCAGTAAAAAAAACATTTTTTCAACAAGGACATCTAATCAAGAATTAATTCTTTGTTAACGTTGGAGGTTGTTCTAGGGCAAATTGACAAACTGAATACTAACAAATCACCAGGGCCAGATGGCATTCACCCCAGAGTACTGAAGGAACTCAAATATGAAATTGTAGACCTACTGTTGTTAGGAATTTACCTGGTCTCCCTCCCAAGCACAGTTCCCAGTCGGGATCTTGGTCACCCACACCACAAATCAGACGTTTTAATTGGGTACAACACTATTTTATTCTTAACCACACAGATAACGTACCATCAGCACAGTTCTTGGATAGATCTAGCCCTGTCTACTCAACACATTAAAAATACATGTTTCTTACGTGTCGTGCAGACCACAGTGGCGAGCATTGGTTTGGAGAGGTTGGCACAGGTGGGGGCCGGGGATCCATACCCGGGAGAGGTGCCTCTTGTATCTGGATCTTTAGAGAGCGACGATAAGGATCAACAGCCCAGTAGCAAACTGCAAAGCTAGCTGAAGACATTTTGCCATGGTTTGAGCTTCTGTTTTTATAACCCTCTGGGCTGGAGAAAGTTATTGTGAAGCTTGTTCCTGGGTTCAGGTGACCTTCTGGACGGGAGGGCATTATGCTGGTATGCTTGGTGCAGGGCCTCACGTCACTATATCTCTTCAGAATATCCAAGCCCCAACCCTCCGGGCAAGGCTGGATCTTCTGTGCTTCAGGATGAGATTAGGGTCTTCCTCACATACCCTGGTGCCTTCAAGGCTGTTAGCTAGCCGATACCCATTGTCTTGCATTATCAAGAACTCCCTCTCCCCCCTCTCTCCTCACATCCTTCCCTCCTGCCTCTCTCGAGGAAATCTCTGCTCTGCTTTCTTCATCCAACCCCTCCACCTGCCCCCT
>QEPC01015561.1:2835660-2847227 GCA_003113815.1 Sphenodon punctatus
AAATCATGAATGGTGTGGAACTAATAAACAAGGAGCAGTTATTTACCATCTCAGCTAGTACTAGAACTAGAGGACACTCCATGAAACTTATGGGTGGCAAGTTTAAAACAAACAAAAGAAAATATTTTTTCACTCAGCGTATAATTGGGTTGTGGCATCTACTGCTAGAGGTTGTGGTAAGGGCCAGTACTATAGCTGAATTTAAAAGAGGTTTGGACAAGTTTCTGGAAGATAGGTTCATTAGAAGCTATTAACCAGACAGGATCAGGGAACACGATGGGAGCTGGGGAAAAACAACAGGGAATGGATCCCCCATTGTGACCTGTTGGATGCTTCTCCCAAGCCACTGTGATTGGCCACTGTCGGAGACAGGATGCTGGGCCAGATGGACCATTGGTCTGACCCAGTATGGCACTTCTTATGTTCTTAACTGGAAAAGGATTCTGTAGGTCTCACTCGTGCAAGTTGCTGAATGACCTGAACTCTCTTTGAAGTGAGTGAAGCCCATAGGAACTTTATATTGTGTAGTTTTAGGTTTTTGCATAATCACTTTGCACATCTTAGTGTTTTTTATATGTTCAATACAGAGATTGGGAGAAGATTTAAAATGAAGGATTTTCTTTAGATATTGAAAGATTTAAGTTAACCTTGGTTTCTCCTTGTTGGCCTGAGAAAAACACCTGACAAAATTACTTTCAAAGATCCTAGATCAAACATAGAAATTCTTGCTGGGTCAGAAAGGATCCTGTATTATAAAAATTGATTAACATTCCACCATTATGTGTACTTAACCAAAGAGTGACAAAATTCATAGTTACTGTATAATCTGTGTGACATCATAAAAGTAGCCATTGATAAACTTACATATATTAAAGGATCAGTGTATAAGAATTGCAAGAAGCTGGAGTGGCATCGTGGGGTGTTTTTTAGGCATCCATGAGTACAGATGCTGAACCCTTCACTTTCTCTTCTGGGTGTCCTTGTCTTGCAATTAAATTTCACAAGCTCTAAAATGTAGTCTAAATAAACGTTTCCTGTCTGCGGAAAGAGCAAGCTTTTATTTTTCATTTTGACCTCCATCCTTGAGTGGGGGAAAGCTTTGGAAAAGGCAGCAGTTCCTAGGAGATTTTGGAGTTTCTTCTCCTTCAGCCCTCTGGGACTATTAGACTTTTTGAAAAATGCACAAGTCCCTGCTTAAGAGGGCTTTGCTGTGAATGTACTCAAAGTGCAGTGTGTGTTCCTGTGCCAATTTTTCACTAATTGTGTACAGGTATGGCAATACACTAGAGAACCACCCTTACATTCTCTTGGGGCTTGTTCAGACATGATGATATACTACGCAAGAACTGTCCAGCTACTATGTAGTAGCATTGGATTGTTCAGAAGCAATGTGAAGAATAGTGAGGGTTTGTACTATAGTAGCTATCTGTCCTAAGCTATGGTATAGATAGAATGTATGGTAACTGCTATGTTGAGGTCGAACACTAGGTAGGAAAAAATCTATTCATTCACTCTCCTCCAGTCCTCTAAAGAGGATCTCCTCTATTGCCTGTACTTTAAGGGTATGAATCGTGGGATAGTCCACACCACACCCCTACTGCAATGACATTTCACTGTGAGAGGGCACATGCTTCAGTTACCCCAAAACAGCATCATCAATTCTGAACACTAAGAATGAGGGAGAAGCTACTATACAGTAGAGGCTATGTGATGAGAACATCACATCTGAACATATAAGGGATGAAATATTGGTCTAAACCCTCATCCCATTGATGCCAATGGCAAAACCAACTTTAACAAGATCATTATTATTCATTGGCTTTGAACATGACCTTTAGCTGCATACTCTGCTGTATGGTAGGAGATCATAATTGAAATTCTGTAATAAAAAAACCTTTCCGTTTAAGAAAGGAGTTAAGGCCCTTGCAAATTCAGTCCTGCTCCGAAAAAAACTGGAAATTGCAAGTTAAAGCCTTAACTCGTGCCGTGAGAGAAGCAAAGAATGTACACTATCAAACTGTTTTCCCTTACAACTTAAGGTCCATACATCTACACTTAGCTTTGGTCTTTCATACCCAATCCTTTTCCCTTTCCAGGCTGGCAGCAACACTGAAGCTAGAAAACAGGAGTGGATCAAAGGGGCAGCTTTTATCTGGGTTTGGGAGAACAGGACAGCTTTAGCTTCCGTGTCATGTAAGCAGTAAAGACGTTGTACAGTCTCAGATATTGTGCTTGCTTCCAACTTAGGCTCCATGCACCCACACTTTGCGTTGGTCTTTTAGCCCCAATCCTCTTCCTCTGCAGGTTAAAAACTGACACTCATCCCAAAATGCATCTTAAACCCGTAAGTAAAAACATTTTCTTCACCAAACTTTTGAACTGCTGTAACCTTTTTCTAAATCTCTTGTACGACTTGTATGAAATTTGGAAAGGTTGTACCCCACACCCAAGTGACCCTCACTTTCAAATCTCAGACAAATAAGGTAAATGGTGTCAATTTTATAAGCAATAAAATGTTCATGCTTTATAAGGGAGACCGAATGCTGCCCCCTAACGAAGTATTGTGACATCATGGTGTTCCTTAGGGGGCATGGCCTCATTAGAAAGGAGCAGGTGAATGCCTTACCCCACCCCTTTTGTGATGTAGTCCTGCCCCTTATAAAGCATAGGCTTAGATTTAGAAGAGCCCAACTGCACTGGGCCTGGGAATCATGGCCAGAATTGTGACCTGAATAGGAGCCTATAGGAGCACACCTCTGCTACACTGCCCATTGACCCACTCCTGTTTTCGAGCTTTAATGTTGCTGCCATCCTGGAAAGAGAAAAGGATTGTGAATGAAAGACCAGAGCTAAGTGTAGCTGTATGGACCCTAAGTTGTAAGGGAGAACAATTTGATAGTGTACAAACTCAAAGGCCCCTCAGTTAAAGCACAAAACATGAAAAAAGCAGGAATTAGATAAGGGAAGAGCCTTCTCCAGTAATTACAGGGGCACAGGAAAGAGAGGCCGCTCCCCGGTTTCGAACAAAGACCCTAGCTTGGAACTCCAGATTAGCTAAATAAGCACAATGGTGGGCCCACCCATGCTCACCTGGATGGAGCCAGTCTTCCCTGTTCCCCTGTAGGAAAGCCCCTTATCCCCACAACATCATGACAGGATTTCCCCATTGACTCACCCTATTTTTCTAAAGACACCTTGAGCACCCTCTCAACCCTTCATTTAATTCCATTGTCGCACCTAGGCCCCTTTTGTCCCCCTCAGAATTAGGTCATCACTGGACTTTCTAGAATTTAGTCCTAAACTCGGGAATACAGAGAGGTGATGCCCCCTCCAGCCCCTCCGTTCCACCCTAAGAGACCCCTAAGGGTCCCTCCCCCTGAGCACATGGACATCATCCTATAATAATCCAAACCCTGGCCCCCAAGAGCAGAATAGTTCCTGACCCCACCAACGGACACCTCTCCCAGACTTTGGTCTGTGTTCCTCACCCCCCCCTCCACCTCTTCAACAACCCAACCCACCACCCACCCCCCGGTCTGAGGGTTGCCTGTCTCTCCCTCTACCTACAGGCTCAGCAAGGTAACCTTTCATACCTCTCTCTCTCTCTGTTCCCTGTTTCTTCCTCTTCCCCCAATGCAGTGTGCACCAGCCCTGAAGAATACCAGATTGAGAGTGGGGTGGATTGTTCGTGGGTGGGTGGTATATCTGTGTAAGGGAGGTTGGGTATTTTAAACTGTATAGCACCTAAGAATTGCCCCGTGGGTGTGTATTTGTGCATGGGAGGGTAGGTGTGTGTATCTGTCTCCCTTTTGTAATAAAAACTCCCTCTGTATTCAAGCAGTTGTCTGTATCTGGGAAGTGGGTGGGATAGTCCAGCTGACCAGGAGCACACCCCGTGCCTCTGTCAGATCCTTGTGGCACGCAGGGACCCCTAGTTCAACTCATTCGGCTAATTCCCCTAAATTTAAGAATTGGGTGTATATTGGGGTACCAACCCCCCAATAGTCACACGTGGAAGGGGGTCTCCTGCTAATACTGTGCCCTCCATAGTTGTGAGAATGCAGCACAAAACCATCTCAACCCTGGTTACAAGGAAGAGACGGTTGTAACCAGGGTTGAGATTACTCCATACATTCTCATAAAACTATGGAGCCACTCGAAGAGCCACCACCCCTCCCCTGTTGGTTCCTGGTCCTGCACCATTGCCTAACAGCTGATCGGCACTGGTGCAGGACCAGGAGGTGACAGGGGACTTGCTAGTTAGAAAAGCCTCTTCATCTTGTGGCCCACAGGACCCATGCGGGGAGACTGGCTCAGGCAGGAGCTGCAGCAGGGAGTAAGCGGTGGCAAAGGGCAGAGGTCCCAAACTTTAAAACCACAGACTGAATTTAAGAAATTCAAAAAGAAGGCACTCCAGAGAAATGTTCCTTAATTACATAAAACACTAAATGCCAATGCAAACTTTCAACACTTAAGTACTGGCGGGGAGGGGGGGTTGGTTTTTTTTTTAGCATCTTAAACCCTGAAGTAAAATCAGTTTCTTCTGTGAACCTTTCAACTGCTATAACATCTTTGTTTCTTTTTGATTTGCATGAAATTTGGACAGGTGGCACCCCACACCTTGGTGCCCCTCCCCCCTGCCGAGTTTCACACAAATAGGACAACTGGTTCCAATTTTATAAGCAATAGAATGTTCAGGCTTTATAATGAATACTGTGTGCTGGACTTAACTATGGAGTTCCTCCCAGCACTCCATAGTATACAAACAATTTCTAGGTACAATACTCCACACCCCTCTGAATAGAAACACCTTTTCATAGGTTTAGAAACTTCATGTTCTTTCTCTGTGGTAGCTCCAGCACAACTTTCTTGTTTTGATAGCTCTCTCCAGCTACAGTGGAAGAACATTCTAGTAGGACTTTTGCTAGAGGGACAATAAAGTTGTCTAAGAGTATGAAGGAAGAGAAAGCTTTGTTTTTAATCTCTCTGTGCATGGACGTGCTGTGCTGATATCCTGTTATTAATCCATTCTATTCAGAATCTATCTTCAGAACTGCAAATAAAATTAGATGAGGAAATAGTAAGTATTAATCCTGTCTACTGCTGACTAATTTTCTCTGTTAAAGGAAATTACCTGGCACTGTGACAATACTATGAGCCTAAGAAGATGGCTAGCATTAAACCGAGACTCCATGTTCATAAACGTGTAGTAATATTCAATTTAGAATGGCCTTATAACATTGGAGGAAATCATTAGCCTGCTCAACTGTATATGAATGAATGGGTGACTAAAGACAAAACCATTCTTACTTGACCATTTAGCCTAGAATCTCAGCTTAAGAAAAGAGTGTATCCTTTGTGTATATTGACCAGTCTTGCCTACCACAAGGCAGAGTTAATTCACAAAGGCTTTATTGTTTCAAGAGAGGATAGTATATCCTGACAAAAGCAAACACTTCTAAGGAGCCAGAAGATAAATCAAATCTGAGGGTACAGTTACTGTCACTTTTGAGACACAAACTTGTTTTCTTGACATTGTGAATCATGTATCATAGCTGTATTTGGCTTTGAGGAACTGGAGAACCATTGTACGGGTTCACCAAGGGCCACAAAATAGTGATGGCTCAATCTCTTGATGACGCTCTGAGTTGCCAGAATTAGGAAGCTGCGTCATCATGACTCATTCTCATCAATATTGACACATGGCGATAAACATTCCTGCTGGGAAGTGGTTGCTCTAACACCTGCTGTTTTACAGCACTTACAACTGCAGCTGCTTTCTTTTTCCTTCCCTCATATTCATGCTTCTCTGCAGTGCAGAATGTTAACACAAGGACAGGTTGCCCTATTCAGGAATACGGGGTTCTTAGACTTACACACCTTGCTTTGCCTTCATTTCAGGTACAACAGCCCCAGCTGAATCCGAATCAAAGGTGAGCTCCCCCTTTCCTCCTAGCTAAAAACCAACTATAATAAAATCCTATATATTGTATCTGTAAGTACCACAAGCACTATTGTGACACATCCTTGAACTTTCTCTATTCATATGTTGTTTAGGGGGTTGTCAAAATGATTGTGCAGTCCCTTGAGATATTAAAGTCAACCTTAGGGGAGGAATACAGATTGATATAGAAGCTACATTTTCATATCCTTGAACTTCTGGAAACCAACACCATCCAGGCCAAACCAAGCCTATCTAGGTAAGGTACTTCATAATCCCTGTTGGCCTTCTCCCAGTGCACCAAGTGGCTCTAGAGATTGTGAACCTGGAATGGACCTCCAAGGACAGATGCTTTTAGTTGTAAATACCCCATCTTCTCCCCAAAGTGGGAGGGAAAGGCAGTCATGTTTGTAAGGTGGTCTTCCAACCCTTATGAGACAGCCTGACTCCAGATGCTGTGGTTTCTTCATTCCTCACCATCATCCACAACTCTTGTTATAAGCAGACTGATAAATAATTCCACAGGATCAGTGTAATAGCAGTTATTGGCCTCAGTGCTGCTACCCTACCCTCTGCGCTACCACCATTGCATTTTAGTGTCAACGGTGCTTCAGCGATGACTGTTTTTAGACAAGATTCTAACACACAGGTCCACCCATCCTCCACTCACCCGATAGCCCATCTGAAGGTGTGCGCACTCTCATGACCCATGCACTGCCCACCCATGGCCAGTTGTGCAGCAGCAGAGAAAAAGCCAGGATATTCCATGCAGAGGCAGACAAATCCATGTGTGGAGAAGGGCCCACATGCATCCCTGACCCTTGTGAATGAGGCCACACAACCATCCAGTGGAAAGGTTCGCTGACACCATGGAGAAAAGGCACCATGAAGGCTAGAGCAACATAGCAGTCACTCCCTGCCCCGACTAAAAGCCCTTAAAGAACACGCATAGGAGATTCAAATTGTGGTGGATCCAACCTCACATCTTCCCGAATGCTCAACATGGAAGAAATCCCCGCAATGGAGGACAACAACAGTGACAGCCAGGGAAGTGAGCGGGAGCTCGGGGAGGGGCCAGGGCCATATGGAGAAGCTGCACAGGGAGAACAAGATGACAGCAGACAGTAGCTATGTTGTTCCTTTACAGGCGAGTACAAGCACAGCCTCCAGCAGGAAACAAGCCTCCCCCTGGCCCTGGACAACACAAGCTGTAGCCCCCAATGAGAGCCAGGTAAGTGAGTGGGAGCTCAGTTCCGTATGGAGAAGCCATACAGAGACAGCAAGATGACAGCTAACAGTAGTCATGTGTTGTCCCTTCACAGGTGAGTACCAGCACAGCCCCCACTGGGAGACCAGCCTCCTCCCAGCCCCGAGCAGTTTAGGGCGCAGCCCCCAGTGACAGCCAGATAAACAAGCGGGAACTCAGGGAGGTGGCAGGGCTGGTCCCGTATGGAGAAACTGTACAGGGACAGCAAGATGACAGCTAACAGTTGTCATATGTTGTCCCTTCACAAACGAGTACCACCAGCACAGACCCCACTGCGGGACCATCATCCTCCCGGGCCCCAGCTGTGCAGGGCACACCCTTCACAGGCTCTGTACCTAAGTATGTGCCCTGGGGCCCCAACAAGACCAGGGCCTCATCTGCCTGTGGGGGGGAACGCCAAAATGCAGGAGAAACTCATACCAATTCATTTTGGTATATCAGGATATCTCTGATGAGATGGTACGGCTGGAGTACAATAGGACCTGTCCCAGCACTGGCAGCAGGCAAAAGACTTAAGGAGTGGATACAAGCTGATCCACGATAACAAACTCAACTCTGGCTGTGCCCGGCACACAGTACCATTTCAGAAGGAGCTGGACACGTTCCTCTGTGTGGAGGGGGAGATCATGGCCTCCCACACCTGGGGCAGCGCCTTCACTGGGGGGAGGAGATACCACCCCTCCCAAATGCTGAACTGGAAGAACAACCTACTGTTGAAGGCGCTCTCAATACAGAGGGCCACCAATCATCTGTCCAGCACCTGGAGTTGGCGTCTGTGGACTCATCACCCTCCACCTGAGTGCTGTAGATCAAGCAAACATGCCTGACCCAGCACCAGGGCCACAGGTGGAGAGGGAAGAGGAAACAGACGTCACCGAAGTGGAGGAACCCATGGATGCAGATAGGTCACAGCACCCGTGGTATGGTGGACGATGGCTCAAACAGCCCCCAATACCTTGTTCACAGCTCCCCATGGCTGGTGACACGGAGGAGGAGGAGTCAGAGACTCCAGCAGGGGAAAGTAAGAGGAGAAGGCTGCAGGCCAGTGGGGTTGGTAACCACACGGCTGGGGAGGATGGGGCACAGGACAATCAGGTGGCAAACCAAAGGCACAAGGCAGGGTTGGAGCAAAACAGTAGGAATGGTCTCATATCACATGGAAGGATGCAGCAGCACAGGGTTGGACGGACAAGCACCAGCAAGGTACCCAAGATGGGGAAACAATCCATTAACGCCATATATGGGGTACCCAATGCATACATCTGCCGCACCCCGTCTGCTACAGGAGACCATATGCCTCAGGCATAGAGGCCAGGCAACAGCCCAGTCAGACAGACACCGCCATGACAGGGAGTTTAATTTATTTATTTATTTAAATATGTTAACCTGGCCTTCCCAAAAAAAGGCTTACCAGTAAAATAAAACATAACATATACAACTTATATAAAAACATAAAAGGTCCATAAAAACAGTAAAAGACAAAACCAACCCAAATCCCCCCCCCTCACACAACCCACCTAATACCTCCTCCCCATGTCCTACATCCAACCTCCCTTCACAACTCTCCCCCAACCATCAAGCCCCCATTCCCTATCCCTGCCTGCCAAACGCCTTCAAAAACAAAAAGGTCTTACGCTGCCTCCAGAAGATGCTCAGGCTTGGGCTCAAATGAACTTCCGAGGGAAGGGAGTTCCATAATATCGGGACAGCAACTGAGAGTGCCCCCCTGCGAGCCTTCATTGTATGAACAAAGTTAACAGATGGTACTCACAGGGAGGCGTTCCTGGCTTGTTGCAAGGGCCACAATGGGGCATGAAAGGACAGACAGTCTCTTAGATATGTGAGGCCTAGACCGTTTAGGGCTTTAAAGGTCAAAACCGGCACCGTGAATTGTGCCCAGAAAGCTATAGGGAGCCAGTGCAGACTACAGCACACCAGTGTAATGTTCTCCCAGTGCCTCACCCCCGTAAGAAGGCTGTAATCTGCACCAGCTGCAGCTTCCAAACAGTCATCAAGGGCAGCCCCAAATAGAGTCTGTTACAGTAATCTAGTCTTGAGGTGATGAAAGCTCTTTGACAAATCAGAAAGTGGTTGAAGAGTGAGTGGAAGAAGGTGAAGATACATAATAGCAAGTCTGGCAATCAAAGGAAAACCTGGGAATTTGCACACATACTCGATGATTTCTTAATCCTAAGGAAGGGACAAGTGCATTCTACGGTTCGAGGCTCAGGGATTTCACGCGAAGAAGAGAACAGTAGTAGTACTGAAATTGAAACCAATGTAGATGAGAACACTGATGTACTATCAATAACATCGGCCTCTACTTCAGCTGAAGGAGACATAATCCTGTCAGTACAGCTGTCCAGGCAGGAATCACACTATGCAGTAGCAGAGGACAGCACCGTGGTCAGACACCACGCATTAGCAGAGGACAGCAGCATGCAGTCAGACTTGGGAAACCTTGCAGATGAAAGCCTGCCCGATGAGTCATCTGGCAATGCTGCACCTGGTGGGTATTATAATGATGCATACGTTTTATAAATTAACCCTAAAGATTGAAGATCATAAGTATGCCTCGGTCATTTTGTGCGTTTATGTTCCTGTTTGTGTACTTGAAGTTGTTTGCTTTGTGGGGAACGTGCTCGTGGTCTCTGAAGGCATATACTAAATTGAATGTGTCCTTTTGCTGCTGAGTATGTGTGTGTCTGCTTGTGTATCTGTGTGTCTCTCTGCTTGTGCATGTGTGTAGGAGGGGAAATTGTAGGAGGAAAGGTAGTTGGCATTTTGATACATTGAAATACAATTAGGGAACACTGCAGATACAGGGATAAACAGCAGCCTGTCTCGTACACATTTCTGTAGTGGCTTATGAAGCTCATGTATCTTTGCATATATTTACTTTGTAAAAAAACTTTGCATGTGTGTCTACGTGTACTCTGCTTACAATGAGACAAAACATTTCTATGTTCTGTATGCAGATACACAGTCGCGAACCCGCTCAATCAGTAGCCAGTGCAATGGAAATGGAAAGGATGCGTGAAATGAGGAACCGAAAGAAAGTCATGCGCATGAACATAGCAAAGGAACTATCGCAGGGTTCTGTAGCTGCAGCAAAAGTAATGCCTCAGGAGGTTGCAAAAATGAATGAAGCTACTATATTGGAATTGGCAAAGCAGAGGGAGAAGAGAACACACCTTGAAGAAAATAGACAGCAGAAAAATTCAGAAGCACATGCCGAAGCCTTAGCTCTTGATGAGAGGAAAATTGAAGTTGCAGAGAGGTTTCTGGAGGATAGTGGGCGTCGCACCAAGTCACTTGAAGCTATTGCAGCTGAAGTATGTAGCCAGGGGGAAATGATGGCCTCTGCATTCCAGAGATTTCTAGAAATGCAAGGACAACATTCCCATCCTCAGTACCCTACTTTACAACACCACCACGAATGCGCTCTATATGATAGCGGTCCAAGCAATGCATGTCAGCATTCTTCAAGCCGTCCGGTTCCTCCAGCAACGCTAGCAGCAACACAAGAACCTGAACCATCACAACCTACGACAGCTGCAGCAAACATGCACAAGCATGAACGAAGACAGATTAAAAGAAAAAATTGGGACTAAAGTTAAAAAAAATATTTTTTTCTTTTTCTTTTAATAATACAATTTTGATACAATTAAACGTTATCAACCAAATCTATATTGTGTTACTTTCTGTACAAAATAAGACATTAACATGATTAAAAATAAATCACTATTTGCATTAATAAATGTTAGCATGTTTGTTTTTGTGTGTGATGTTAGCATGTTTGTGTGTGTGATCTTGTCTGCTACGCCGTACAGTAGTTTAAGCTCAGGGCATGGTATGTAGCTCTTTAAAGAAATTGCAGTATGCTTCACAGAACTGCCTTTCCCTAGTTCTTGACTGCAGCGGGGATTCTCCCTGTTTCTGGTACCACAACATCAACCAACTGCTGATAGGTACAAATTTATGCTGGCCAGGATAGGGCGTCACCTCTTGTTTCACAAATATTGTGAAACACACAGGCAGTGACGGCAATTTCTGCAACTCTGTCTGGCTGCATCTCCACTGTACCACCCAGGGAGCGCCATCTTGACTTTAGCCGCCCATACGATCGTTACACAATTTGTCTTGCCCAAGTCAGTATGTCATTGTAACGCTCAGTGTCTGCATTTAACTGATTCCTGGGGTACGGTTTCATTAACCAGGGAAGGCGGGTGTATGCAGGATCAGCTACTTTCACTGGTGATACATGTTGGAAATGCAAGGACTGTGAGATCATTGCATCCATTTGCCCAATGCAGAGTTTACAGAGGAGTGTGAGTAGCTAATCATCAATAAGCAGGC
>QEPC01015561.1:2847327-2863862 GCA_003113815.1 Sphenodon punctatus
AATATACAGAAATCGACATATTGGTATAACCTGCCAGGGTGTTTACCTTGCTTGATCAGTCCTCGCTTTGTTGCCTGTGCTAATATCTTGTGGTTCTTTTCCTCCTATGGAGCTCTATATAATAAAGAGCTTTCTGGTCAGCAGCACCTGCCCACGAAATGATGTTGCCGTACTGGCAGGTTCAATCAGTCAAAAAACTGTGAACAGAGGGATACAATTAATTGTTGAGTGCTTCAATTTCAACTTTAGCCAAAGCTGTTGCTTCGAGTACACATTGCCCTGTTAATGGGTAATGCTGCAAGGTCACAGCTCTCCAACAGATTCTCATCAATACCTGCCTCCCCCCCTTTTCTGCTCCACACAAAAGTCACCTCACAAAGCTGCACACAGAAACTCAGCATAGACGACGCCACACAGATATCACACACAGGTCCCCTCTGCTTCTCCACCCCCGTCTCTCCCCCCTCCGCTACACACAGAAGTCACCTCACAAAGCTGTACACATCTCCTGACCCCCCATCTATTATGGCTTGCTTCCAACGTGCAATCCATACCTTTTCCCCTCTCCCCCCCTCTTTCTCCAATCCATAAGAGCCCTCCGTTAGGGAGCACAATTTATATCCCGTTTGAACATTGAGATTGACCATGAGCTCTGTAGAAAAACAGCACAAACCATAGAAGACTCCACACAGAAATCACACACAGGTCCCCTCTGCCTCTCCACCCCCTGTCTTCCCCCCCTCTGCTACACACAGAAGTCACCCCACAAAGCTGTACACACCTCCTGCCCCCATCTGTTATAGCTCGCTTCCAATGTGCAATCCAACCTTTTCCCCTCCCCTCTTTCTCCAATCCATAAGAGCACAATTTATATCCCGTTTTCACATTGAGATTGACCAAGAGCTCGGTAGAAAAATGCCACAAACCAGTTGCAAAAGGCTATTCATCGGTCTGATCCCCCAGCTGAATTTTCAATGCGCTTTGTGCCCTCTGCGATGACTCCCTGCACTTCCTGGTAACAGCGGTTCCTCTTCTGGTGTTTGACCAGCAGACCAGCTGACACGCAGTGGCTTCCTGTAATTAAAGCAACCTGAACCGACCTGAACAGCCAGGTAAGTGCACGCCTAACAAAACGTCTGAATGTGGTAGTGCGCTGTAGCGAAGAATGCTATGACATGCATCTGAATGCAACAGGCATTCTTACATGCGAACTGATGGAGAATGAATTTATTAAATCAGGAATTTTGCTGAACATGTGAATGAGCCCTGAGTGTGAGTACATTTGTCCCTAGATAGAGGTATGCTGAAAAATGAGTAACTGCAAAAAGTTATTGAGCAGGAAATTAAAGAATATATAGAAATTAACCAGGGGACAGTGGAGTTAACTTCTGTTTTTTGGGAGGCAGCTAAAGCCACTATCAGGGGTAAATTAATAGCCTTGGGAACGCATGTTAAAAAAAAAAAAGAAGCTGTACAAGAGACTTACGCAGAACTTAAAAAATTAGAAGCCATAAACAAACAAGCCCCATCCAAATTACTCCGGACCCAAATTAATAGAGTGAAAGAAAGAATCAATACCATAGAACTAAATAAGGTCCAAACACAATTGAAATGTATAAAAGTTTATTATTTCAGCAATAACAATAAAGCAGGCAAGGCGCTGACACGCTTAACTAAAGTTCAACAACAAAAAGCGGCAATCACAACTATTATACAGGATGATGATATGCGGTTGACAGATCAGGTCCAAATTCAAGAGGAATTCCTTAGACACTATCAGAGGGTGTATGCCTCATCTGAACCAGACCCTGTGGAGATAAAAGATTTCTTAAATAGCATTGAAATACTCAAACTGAATACTGAACAACAGGCCTTTATGAATACTTTAGTTACACTCCCAGATGTGGAAGCTATGATAAAGAGCATGCAAAATAACAAGGCAAATGGTCCAGATGGATTTCCTTCCAAATTTTATAAGACTTTCTCCAAATTACTCAGCCTGCACCTTACCAAATTGTTTAATGAAATCCTAAAAACAGGGGTGTTGACTACTACATTTTATGATGCTCAAATAACCTTGGTCCCAAAACTTGGTAAACCAAATACCAAATTCGGTAGTTATAGGCCTATTTCACTATTAAATAATGATTTTTAAATATTCGCAAACATTTTGACTACACGCCTTAAGGCAGTAGCAGGAGAAATCATCCATGTAAATCAGGCTGGGTTTATACCCAGAAGACAAGGGACCGACAATATTAAAAAAGCGGTTAACCTGGGGTATTTTCAGACATTACGAGATCACAGTGAACCACGGTGAATACCCACCTGTGGTCAATGTGTCTCGAACGTCTGTTTGGCGGCCGCCAGATGTTCGCCACAGTCAATCCGCACATGGGGTCAATTTGAACCACGCTTCCCGGGCTAGCCGGGGGAATGTCCCGGGAAGCGTAGTCAAAGAGATCCCCAGCGGGGACCAAAAAAAAGTAACGTCTGGCCGGGCACCACGGCCTGGGATCACCGGCAGGATCCCGGGTCGTGGCGAATCTGGCCCGACGCGGCGGCCACATTGGCCCCGCCGCCCGCCCGTCTCCCAAGAGGGCGGGCGGCGGGAGCGTGGAGGGGTGGGGCCATGCGGCCGCACGTTGCGCTGTGCGGCCCCGGCCCCTCCCAGATTCCCCGCCGGGATCCCCCCGGCACGTCTGTTGCGGCGTGACGGGGTGACCCCGGCAGGGAATGAATGGGTTGATTTCGGTACGGGGCCAACGGGCCCCGTAACATCTGAAATCACCCCTGATCTACTCACAACAATACAATAATACAGAAAAAAAGGCCGCGATGATTGTCACGGCAGACGCAGAGAAGGCCTTTGATTTTTTTAGAACACCAATATTTATTTGCTATGCTGAGTAAAGTAGGCCTGTTGGGGAACTTCCTTAGATGGATTAAAGCTATTTATGCGCATCCACAATCCAAACTAAAAGTAAATGTACACAATACAATTGCTTTTGAAATTAGGAGAGGGGTCGCCCTGGAGGGCCTTGCAGCAGCCCTGCGCCAAAATAATCGAATTAGAGGATTGAAGATAGGAGAGAAAGAATACAAGTTGGCCCTATTTGCAGATTATTTAATTCTTTTTATTGATAATCCAATGGACTCTATACCACCTCTACTTAAGGAGATAGAAAACTTTGGGAGAGTGGCAGGGTATAGGATTAATAAAGATAAATCTCAAGCTTTTATCTATGCCCCGATGGAGGAGGAAGAGAAACTAATAAGAGCAATAGCGCCCTTCCCAGAAAGCCCAAGGGGCATTAAATATTTAGGGATAACCCTAACAAAAGACTGTAAGGACTTATATGAAGCCAATTTCCCTCCTATAATTGAACAAATTTGGAAAAAGTTCACTAGTTGGCAAAACTTAACGTTTTCATGGTTGGGGAGGATAAACCTTTATAGAATGATAGCTCTACCTAAATTAATCTATAAATTTATGGCCTTACCGATAAGTCATGCTGAACCCTCCAGATCCAGCACTCCAGGGATTCCCCAGAAGGCTGTCTGTAACCTTCTTCCCCCAACACTCTTGCATGCAACCTCCAACTAGGCTGTATCTCTCTACAGAGGGTATTTTCAGACGTGACAAGGCCTGTATTGGCCCCGTCACGGAATCACCCATTGATCCCCTGCCGGGATTAAACCGGCACATCCAACAGACGTGCTGGCTGATTCTGGCGGGGAATCAGGGAGGAGGCGGGCCCACGTGGCTCAATGTGGTAGGGGGACAGACGATACGGTCCCCTTGATCACGGGTGGAAATCACATTCAACACGCAAACGGAGATGGTCCGGCCAGGACCTCCATTTGCGTGTTGAATGTGATTCCCCCCCGTGATTCACGGGGGTGAACATCTGGTGGGGAGCTTCCAATCCCCCCAACAGATGTTACGGGATCACGATCACCATGTGGGGATTCACCGTGGTTGAGCGTGATCTCATAACATCTGAAAATACCCAGAGACTGGAAGCTGTCCTATCTAGTACTGAGCACCACCCAGCACAAACCATTGTTCTAAGACAAGGGGCTGGGAGGTTAGCTCAGCTGTGGCTGATGACCCTTATATTCCAGGGGGATTAATCCAAACTGAGAGTTACATTCTCAGGGGGGCTGGAGCAAACCAGATCCATAACACCACCCCCTCCCTGTTTGTCTTCATATCCTGAGACATATCAGCCTACTCAGGTTCTTGGCTCCCTCTGGGGAGTGCATTGCTCCAAACTGCAGACCCACGGCTCTCACCAAGTCTTCACAACATTCTCTCTTATCGGGGGGTACACTTTGCAGCAACATCTGTGCTGATCCATACAGGCCAGTGGCCAGGGATGTCCTTCATCGTACGATGAGAGCTCGCAGAGGGGCGTTCTTTACCCCAAACACCTGGGGTAAAGCATCTACCACCAGAGGAAAGAAAGGAACACCTAAAAATACAAGCAAAGCTAGAAAAGAGAAGAGAAGGCTGGTTAGGTTGCTATTTACATATTTACAAAGGTGCCCTTTTCCCCTATACAAAGTATTCCAGGCCCTTTGTCAATCAAATGAACAGACTACCCAAACTAGTTATCCACACAGGTGAGCCTCTCCAGGGCTCTCTAAATTCCCCAAAGTTTTTTCACCACTTCAGCCTCTCTGGGGCTTTTCTTTGCCTAAGGCTTTAAGAACCTGGGAGTTATTAACGGTTAGTCCAATTCAACTGTTTAAATGGACACCAACATGATCACTCCATCCCCAGCCTTACCACCCAAGGTTTCATGCATATATCCCAGGGATTACCAAAAAATAAATGTATCCCCCTACTACACCCTTAAGTAATCTCTACAAATAAACCTTGTTTGTCTTCAGAACCCNTTACGAGATCACAGTGAACCACGGTGAATACCCACCTGTGGTCAATGTGTCTCGAACGTCTGTTTGGCGGCCGCCAGATGTTCGCCACAGTCAATCCGCACATGGGGTCAATTTGAACCACGCTTCCCGGGCTAGCCGGGGGAATGTCCCGGGAAGCGTAGTCAAAGAGATCCCCAGCGGGGACCAAAAAAAAGTAACGTCTGGCCGGGCACCACGGCCTGGGATCACCGGCAGGATCCCGGGTCGTGGCGAATCTGGCCCGACGCGGCGGCCACATTGGCCCCGCCGCCCGCCCGTCTCCCAAGAGGGCGGGCGGCGGGAGCGTGGAGGGGTGGGGCCATGCGGCCGCACGTTGCGCTGTGCGGCCCCGGCCCCTCCCAGATTCCCCGCCGGGATCCCCCCGGCACGTCTGTTGCGGCGTGACGGGGTGACCCCGGCAGGGAATGAATGGGTTGATTTCGGTACGGGGCCAACGGGCCCCGTAACATCTGAAATCACCCCTGATCTACTCACAACAATACAATAATACAGAAAAAAAGGCCGCGATGATTGTCACGGCAGACGCAGAGAAGGCCTTTGATTTTTTTAGAACACCAATATTTATTTGCTATGCTGAGTAAAGTAGGCCTGTTGGGGAACTTCCTTAGATGGATTAAAGCTATTTATGCGCATCCACAATCCAAACTAAAAGTAAATGTACACAATACAATTGCTTTTGAAATTAGGAGAGGGGTCGCCCTGGAGGGCCTTGCAGCAGCCCTGCGCCAAAATAATCGAATTAGAGGATTGAAGATAGGAGAGAAAGAATACAAGTTGGCCCTATTTGCAGATTATTTAATTCTTTTTATTGATAATCCAATGGACTCTATACCACCTCTACTTAAGGAGATAGAAAACTTTGGGAGAGTGGCAGGGTATAGGATTAATAAAGATAAATCTCAAGCTTTTATCTATGCCCCGATGGAGGAGGAAGAGAAACTAATAAGAGCAATAGCGCCCTTCCCAGAAAGCCCAAGGGGCATTAAATATTTAGGGATAACCCTAACAAAAGACTGTAAGGACTTATATGAAGCCAATTTCCCTCCTATAATTGAACAAATTTGGAATAAGTTCACTAGTTGGCAAAACTTAACGTTTTCATGGTTGGGGAGGATAAACCTTTATAGAATGATAGCTCTACCTAAATTAATCTATAAATTTATGGCCTTACCGATAAGTCATGCTGAACCCTCCAGATCCAGCACTCCAGGGATTCCCCAGAAGGCTGTCTGTAACCTTCTTCCCCCAACACTCTTGCATGCAACCTCCAACTAGGCTGTATCTCTCTACAGAGGGTATTTTCAGACGTGACAAGGCCTGTATTGGCCCCGTCACGGAATCACCCATTGATCCCCTGCCGGGATTAAACCGGCACATCCAACAGACGTGCTGGCTGATTCTGGCGGGGAATCAGGGAGGAGGCTGGCCCACGTGGCTCAATGTGGTAGGGGGACAGACGATACGGTCCCCTTGATCACGGGTGGAAATCACATTCAACACGCAAACGGAGATGGTCCGGCCAGGACCTCCATTTGCGTGTTGAATGTGATTCCCCCCCGTGATTCACGGGGGTGAACATCTGGTGGGGAGCTTCCAATCCCCCCAACAGATGTTACGGGATCACGATCACCATGTGGGGATTCACCGTGGTTGAGCGTGATCTCATAACATCTGAAAATACCCAGAGACTGGAAGCTGTCCTATCTAGTACTGAGCACCACCCAGCACAAACCATTGTTCTAAGACAAGGGGCTGGGAGGTTAGCTCAGCTGTGGCTGATGACCCTTATATTCCAGGGGGATTAATCCAAACTGAGAGTTACATTCTCAGGGGGGCTGGAGCAAACCAGATCCATAACACCACCCCCTCCCTGTTTGTCTTCATATCCTGAGACATATCAGCCTACTCAGGTTCTTGGCTCCCTCTGGGGAGTGCATTGCTCCAAACTGCAGACCCACGGCTCTCACCAAGTCTTCACAACATTCTCTCTTATCGGGGGGTACACTTTGCAGCAACATCTGTGCTGATCCATACAGGCCAGTGGCCAGGGATGTCCTTCATCGTACGATGAGAGCTCGCAGAGGGGCGTTCTTTACCCCAAACACCTGGGGTAAAGCATCTACCACCAGAGGAAAGAAAGGAACACCTAAAAATACAAGCAAAGCTAGAAAAGAGAAGAGAAGGCTGGTTAGGTTGCTATTTACATATTTACAAAGGTGCCCTTTTCCACTATACAAAGTATTCCAGGCCCTTTGTCAATCAAATGAACAGACTACCCAAACTAGTTATCCACACAGGTGAGCCTCTCCAGGGCTCTCTAAATTCCCCAAAGTTTTTTCACCACTTCAGCCTCTCTGGGGCTTTTCTTTGCCTAAGGCTTTAAGAACCTGGGAGTTATTAACGGTTAGTCCAATTCAACTGTTTAAATGGACACCAACATGATCACTCCATCCCCAGCCTTACCACCCAAGGTTTCATGCATATATCCCAGGGATTACCAAAAAATAAATGTATCCCCCTACTACACCCTTAAGTAATCTCTACAAATAAACCTTGTTTGTCTTCAGAACCCAGCTGGATTCATACACATCAAGAATAATCAGTACAGTTTCTTAACAATAATCAAGACTTCCCAATTCAGTAAATATTATCCACATATAGTAAACTATTTCCACACTGCAAGTACTTGGGGGTCTCAAAATACAGTCCAGAGCATGTACAAGTGCTTTTTTTAACTCTGTCAACACCAGGTAACACACAGTGATATCCCAAACACCCCCCAAAGTCTACAGGCAGTCTTCCCAGCCTGAAGTAGCATCTTGGACCTTCTCAGCACAGTTTCCACTTCAAAGTCCAAGTCCCATTCTTTACAATGAACTACTTTTTGTCAGGATCTCCTGCACCTCCTCATTGACATCAGGGTCACTGAGGTATATCAGCCTCCTTAGGTCTTTGGCTCGCTCTGGGGAGTGCATTGCTCCAAACTGCAGACCCATGACTCGCACCAAGTCTTCACAACTGTCTCTTATCAGGGGATATACTTTGCAGCAACATCTCGGCTGATCAATACAGCCAGTGACCAGGGATGTCCCTTTCTGTCCACCTTCCCAGTCATTGACATAAAGGTTCCAAACTGGGCCAAGCCAGCTTCCCAGGCAACATTCTCCCCAAACATTACTGCTCTGCCAGCCAGAAGATCTTCTTACCGCTAGCAAAAGAGATAAGAGTTCAATTCATTTGTCTAAAATTAGCGAATAATCGCTTCCTTGAACCGAAAGATCAGACAGAAGTTCTTCTACTACATTGCTTTGTAATGATTGCAAATAGTCTGCTTTACGCTCCTCAGTCCATTTAGCACAGGCATAATACACACCAGACTCCATACTTAGCATTATTGAAAGCAATTTATCAGGGATCTTTTTCTGTGCTTCTGGGTCAGTAATTGACAAAACCAATGGGAAATGACTCATTTCAATTTTTGGAACAACACAGAGGGAGTTCACAACTGGAAGTGAACTTTCCGAAATGAGAAAATAAATAATCAATAATACTAGATCCCTGCACCGAATGGTGAGTAAAATTTACCTCCAAATCACCTTTAGTATGACCATTCAGAATAATTAGACCTAACTGCTCAGATAATTCTTCCGGCTTGCTCCTGAACTGGATATTTTATCCTTTGAGACTCGATTATTGTTATAAAGCGATGAGGCAAACTCATCCAGAACAGGAACAACCTGTAGCCTGGGTGATTTACCCAGGCTTGTATCGAAATCGCCACCAATCAGAGTTATGGCATTCTCATGGAAGTTCTGGCCACAGATTGCAATTGTTCAGTTATTACAGACCAAATGTCATGAGAATAGTAAGACGAGGATACTGGGGGCATATAAACATTTCCTATTAACAATTCCAAACTTGAAGGGAACACCATAATGAAAGATGGCAAAATGTGCCTTAAAAGAACTAACCATTTTTATTTTAGCACTGTGCAATGATAATACCAACAGAGCAAGTCCCCCAATTGGCCTACCATACCCCATAGATTGCTTAGCTCGCAAGCTAAATACATCAAAACCTTTGGCAGTGATATCCTTCACTGTCCTGAGTCTGAGCCAGGACCAGCTGGGAAACCACTTGGCAGCTGACAGGTGGAGCTGGCTTTCCCCCACACCCCTGAGCCGAAATCAAAGAACAAACATCATAAAACAGTATAAAACCAATTCTATGCCAAGAAAATAAATAAATATAACTCTCCAACCCTAACCCATTTTGGAAAAGGGCAGCAGTGGTGCTACTGCTGCCATTTTAGAAGAGGGTGCACATGTGAAGAATGGTCTGGTGACTTTTGCACATGCACAGTGATGGATTTTAAACAGAACTGCAACTGTTGTTTCTTGGCACAGTTTTGGTTTGGTATGGATTGATCTGTAACAGCTCATTATGAGCCATTATGGATCAATCCAAATCTGTAAGACCACACCTAGGGGACAGGGAGATTTGAGAAGGGAGCTATATTTGACAGCTATAGATAGGCCATAATAAACCATCAAAATAAGCCAAGGGAACTTTATACAGATTGTAATATTCATTTTCTTATAGAATTCAATAAAACCCTCCAGTTTTCAATTTATCTGAATCTGCAATTCAGTTTTCAGTTTGCTGCACCAGAGTGCTTAAGGAACCAAGGCTCTTTGCCATGGAATTTAGGTGTGGCTTGCTATAGAGCTTGTGTCTCCATAATTATCTTATTTCCCCTTTTCCCCAATCCTTTATCTCCTTGGAAGATTTTTGTAGTATCTCTACATGAGAAAGTTAATTCTTCTAATCAAAAAGGAATCTTAGGCTTGGCTGCAAGATTTTTTTTTTTTTAAAGAAACCCTACTGTCCTCTCTTACTTTGTAGTTGAGAATTTTGACAATTTCTGACCTCAGATCAGAGGATGAGTGTTCTCACATGTGATGAACCCACCATGGCAACGGTCCGCTCGAGACCTTTCACTCCGGGTTGGAGCTGGCCGAGCTGCCCAAAGAAGCATGACAGCAGCCCAGGTTGGGTAAGGATTGGGGAGAGGGTGGGGTGATGTGCGTCCACATGGCCCGCCCCCTCCCTGACCTAGACATCCCTCCTTATGAGGTCGCCGTGGCTGCCCAGAAGCACCATGGACCTGGACCAGGTAAGTGTAAACACAGGCCCTCAAACATGATGGCCCACTTTCCCCTGGTCTGGAATCAGTTGCATGGACCATGACAGCACTTAGCCCAGGCTGTTCCACAGGAATTGTCACGAGGAACAGCCCGGGCTAAGCATCACCATGGCCTGGGCTAACATCTGGAAGCCCCTTTTATATGCAACGTTGAGCATGGATTAATCCACGCTAAAGCAGATTAATCCATGCCCAACGTCACATCTGAAAATACCTGGAGTGTGTTTTAAATTTCCTTCTTTTTTCCCCCCTAGGTCCATAGCTCTGGATTCTGTGCCACGTAACAATGGGTGCTCACTATTCTTGTTTGTTGTATTATCAGTAGATTTGCTTTGGAGTTTTTTATGTAAGTTATCTGAATTTTAAAGTCTCTAAACATCTTGAATTCATTTCAGGAGATGAAACTGATATCTAGGTGAGGACTTAAATATACTTGCTAGCCAGATGCTCCTTTATTTTGTATGCAGAGAGCTTCTAACCGCTGTCAACTTGACAAATAAACTGAGTTCTAAATATGTCCCTTGTTTACATTAACAGCAAAGTGTTCTAGTATTCCATACTGAATGTTCTATTTGTACAATGAACCATAAAAATCGAGAGGAGTATGCGCCGACCGGGTTAGCCGCTGGGAGCCTGAGCTCTGACAGAGCCGCCTAAAAAATGCTCCTTTAAGCTGCTACATAGCAACAACAAAAAAACCCAAAAAGATAAGCAAATGCCTCTAAGAAGAAGAGGGGAAGGAAATAATAAAGAAAAAAACGTGCGGACACGGAGTAAGGCACACACACACACCCGGGGACAAAATGGCATCTAGTGGGACTCAGACAGAGCTGACAGAAAAACAACAGCTGGCAGATGGCCAGGTAATGAGAATCTTAATGGAAATTAAGAAAGATCTGGCCAAGGCTGATACAGATAGAGAAAAATGACTGAGAGAAGTGACAAAATGCAACAGATATTGAACAAGGAAGAAAAAAAAGGAGTCACTTAACGAAAGGGTGGATACAACAGAGGACAGAATTTCCTCAGTAGAAGATCAACCAGTTAAATCTGCAGATCAAACAGACACTCTGCAAAAGCAGGTCTTCTGGCTCAAAGAAAAAGTAGAAGACCTATAAAATAGGTCGAGGAGATCAAACTTGCGCATTGTAGGAATAAAGGAAGGCTTGTAGGCAAGGGGCATGAAAGAGCTAATTTGGGCAATTTTAGAAGCAGGATTCCCGGAGGAGCCTAGATTGCACAAGCCAAAAATAGACAGAGTACACAGAATGGGACACCCACCGAGAAACAACACTGATCCCCTTCGTACAATACTAATCAAATTTACATACTATCAGATAAAGAACACATCTTGAGACTGGCTAGAAAAAAAAGACAGCTGGAATTCAATATGGAAAAAATAAAGATTTTTCCAGATTATTCTCAAGAAACAATGCGTAAAAGGAGAAGTTGGATGAAATATATGGGAGTCTTAACAGAGAGAGGGCTTCATCCACAATTCTGGATGCCCACAAAGTTAGCAATCACTCAGAAAGGAAAAAAAAAAATATTCTCAGAGACTGAAGATCTAGAAATCTTCCTCCATGCAAATAGAGCAGAGCAAGAGGAGAATGATCAGAGAATACAGGGACAAAGATGAGGACTTCAAAGTACACTGCAAGGAGAGAGGATTGTAACTTCTCCTGTTTTGTATTTCACTAATTTTGGTTAGTTTGGAGCTCTTTGATAACACATTTTGGCTTTTAATTTTATGATAACATGAGGGGACAAAGGCGGAAACAAAAGAGCAAGACGTGGAATAAGTAGTAAGATAGAAAAGGGAAGGATCTGCCTCCCCAGATTAAGGCGGCTCTGCGAGCTGAAAGGCAGAGACATGAGAAGGAAATCATTTTTCAACAAGTGACTGAAGGGACCCCCAGATCAGTCCCCAATAGATTTGATGGGGGGAAAGGGTGGAGGGTGGAGAAAGAGTTAAAGTATCAAGTTGAAAAGACGCAAAATAAATTTTGCAGACAAAGGTTTCTTAAGGTTTTAGTTATAAAGTTATGGTTAGATTTGACTGGTAAAATGCAAGGTAAAATGATGAACAGGGCAGGACAAGGTACTAGAAGATTGCAAGGGGTGGATGGACAATTTATAACAGCAAAATGGATAAAATAAAATAATTACATTAAATGTTAAAGAATTAAACGTCCCTATCAAAAGAAAAAGGGTAAAAAACCTTATAATAGATAAGGGAATAGATATATTCTATCTACAGGAGACCAGACCCACTTAAAACAAGAGGATATCTTTAGATTTTAACACAAAATTTTTTTATATATCTACTCAGCAAACAAAAAAAAGGGCAGGAGTCATAATTGGGATCTGCGATAAATGGAACTTTGAACATAAAAAAACCTATCAAAGATAGGGAGAGCCGTTTCTTAATGGTAAATGGAGATTTAGAAGGAGAAAAGGTATCACTAGTCTATCTCTATGCCCCCAATGAGGCAACAGGACCTTTCATACAAGAAGCCATCACAAAAATAATGGATTACACATATGGACCAGTGACTATGTAGGAGATCTAAACACACCATTATCCCAGTCAGATCATTCATTAATAACTAAACTGAAGCAATGGCAGGAAAAAGTAGGGAAGGCACTGGCAACCAATAATTTATTTGATGCATGGAGATATTGGAACCCTAAAGTGAGAGAATACACTTTTTACTCACAAATGCATAATACGTCAACAAAAATAGATCATATTTGGCTAGATAGATTTTTAGTTTCAAGATGTATGAACAGCTAAATTCTCCCTGCAGTTCTAACAGACCACCATGTGATAGTCACTACAATAAAGTGGGGAAAGAAATGCCCCCACAGGAATACGAACATGGCAGCTAGATTATACCCTTATCAAAGACAAAAAAAGCAAGGAATCAATTGCAGAAAGTATAAAATAATAATTTAATTTTAACACAAATTCTGGTACTTCCCTGCAAACAGTATGCGAAGCTGCAAAGGCTACTATAAGAGGGACATGTATAGCCATGAGATCCCAACGGATGAAAGAGAAAAGAGCATGCATATCAGATCTATATACACAAATGAAAAAATTAGAAACCATGCACAAAAATAATACTACTCAAGAAACAAAACAAGAACTGTCAAAAATTAAGAATTTAATAAATACTTATGAGATAGAAAAAACAACCAGACAGTTAAAATTTATTAAAAGTTTTTATTTCAAACACAGCAACAAAACAGGCAGAGTATTTAGCAAATTTGGTTAAAAAACAAAAAGACGAGACTGCGCATGCGCAAGTAGCGGCAACAGCCTAGAGCGAGTGCTCCTCCAAGCCGCGACAAGAAACGACCCACAACAAAGCTAAAACTCAAAAGAAAAAACTTTAAAGGAGAAGGAAGTATGCCGGTAAGAGGCAGGGAGGAGAAAAAAAAAAGAAAAACGGCGATGGAGCGCTATGTGAATCGGCGCCAGTCGGAAAAAAGCGGGACAGAAGCCCGGGCTTCAGAGCACAGCAAAATGGCAGCGGAGGCGGCAGTGGCCACAGAAGGGGAGGATTCCCCAGAGGAAAATGAAGGGGAGGAAGAGTTGGATGAAAGTCCAATAATGAGTCTCCTGCTAGAATTAAACATTTTTTAAAGAAAGACATGGCCAAGCTAAGAGCCTCAGTAGAGGCAGGAAACAAAAAACTGGAGGGGCTGGTGCAGAGGCTGAACACAGCAGAGGAGAGAGTTTCCTCGCTGGAGACCACGCTGTAACAAATGAGGAGAAAGTCTCAACACTCCAGGAAAAAGTACAGCTGCTGATGCAAAAGACAGAGGACCTAGAAAATAGGTCCAGGAGGGACAATTTGAGGTTTGTGGGCTTCCCAGAGGGGAGCAAAAAAGCAGAGGCAAAAGATTTATTATGGGAATTTTTGGCAGAACAATTTCCTGAGACTCAAAGGCTGCAGAAACCTGAAATTGTTAGAGCACACAGAATCGGGAGGCCGCCTAACAAAAACTACCCTAAACCAAGGACAATCATAGCGAAGTTTGCTAGCTTTTCAGTGAAGGAGGAGATCTTGAAAAAAGCGCAAATGAAAAGAGAGTTGAAATACAAGTCTGAAACTATAAAGGTGTTCCCAGATTATGCATTGGACACCATGAATAAAAGAAGAAAATGGACCAAGTACTTCTCAGTACTAAATGAAAAAGGGTGGAAATCAGTCCTAAAATTTCCAGCGAGGATGGTGGTGAACAGTAATGGACAGTATAAATCCTTTATGGAAACAGAGGAACTCGAAGTATTCCTTCACCTACCACCCAACAATACAGACTGAGAGCTACAGTAAAGAAATTTCATGAAATCTTTAAATGAGATTGTGGGGCCAAAGAATTTACAGCACACAAAAGACTTGGAGGGGGGTAAGACACTCGCTATGTATGGGGCAGCTCTTTTTGTAACAGAAAAGAGGGCTGAACAAGGTTGTTGATGCGCAAGGGGGAAGGTAGTAAAGAAGAGGGCATGTTGGGGAAGTTGGGATAGGGAGGAGGGGGAAAGCCTCAGTGTTGGGGAAAAGAGGCATAAAAATCCAACCCAAGAAAGGGCAGGGAAGAACAAGACAAAGATGCAAGCGATCACACAGAGCACTGAGTCTGTAAACCAAGCAAAAAAAACCAAAAGAGTATGGCTAGTATAAAAATGTTAACCCTTAATGTAAGGGGTCTAAACTCACCACAAAAAGGAAAAAGGGTCAGAGAATTGGCTAAGGAATATAGAATAGATATTCTCTATTTACAGGAAACCCACTTACTAGAAAGGGAAGAGCGAAGGTTTATGAATAAGAGAATGGAGCAAGTCATAGCCTCATGTGCCAAAAAAAAAAAAGCGGGGGTGTTAATAGGGGTCCAAAACTCTTGTGAATTTAAAATAAGCAAGGTGGTCAAGGATACAGAGGGGAAATTTTTATTAGTAAGGGGGCTGTTACAAAAAAGAGAGGTAACAATAGTGAATCTGTATGGGCCAAATAGGGATCAGGTTAAGTTTTATAGGAAGCACATTCCACTAATATCCCAAAACATGAAAGGTACCCTAATAATAATGGGGGATCTGAATACCCCACTGACAGAATGGGATACCTCAAGAACAACAAAATTAAACAACGGTCAGCAGATCATTAAAGATTTATTTGAATCACAGGGCTTAGTGGATGTGTGAAGACATCTCAACAAAAAGAGCAGGGAGTAAACATTTTATTCTAATGTACATAACTCATATTCTAAAATAGACCATGTCTTGGTGTATAAGGAGGATGTACGGTTATGTAAAAAAGCAATTATTGTCCCACTGGTGTTCACGGATCACAACGCGCTGGTAATTAGAATGGAGCTTGAAAATAGCCCATCCCACGGCAAACCACAGTGGAGCCTAGATAGGACTCTTCTCAAAAATTATGATAGCAAAATCAAAATAGAAGAAGAAATTAAGACATATATAAATTTAAACCAGGGCTCAGTTGAGAGAGCAGCTAAAGCCACAATAAGGGGTCAAGCCATCGCTCTGAGAGCACACATACAAAAAAGGAAAAGAGAAATAAGGAGTGAAACTTACGCAGAACTTAAAAAATGGGATAAAATAAACAGACCCCATCTAAATTGACAGCCAACAATTTACAGAAAATAAAAGAAAGAATAAATGTATTGGAGCTAGAAAAAGTCACAAAACAGTTAAAATGGATAAACTTTTATTATCATAATAACAGTAACAAAACAGGCAGAGCATTGGCTCAGCTAGTAAAAGCTCAGCAGCAGAAAGCCTCCATAGACAATATATCCAGAGAGATGGGACAGAAGCAACCAGTCCAGAAGAGATCCAGGACACCTTCTTGAGGTTTTATAGACAGCTGTATGCAACTACTAATACGGACCCTGAGGAGATAAAAAAAATTGTTAACAATTTGGGAATGCCCAGACTTAACAGGGCACAATTTGACTTCTTAAACTCCCTAATAACAGAAGAGGAGGTCACAAAGGTAATCATAAACATAAAAAAAAATAAGGCCAATGGGCCATATGGCTTTTCGGCGGAGTTCTATCAAGTATATAGCAAAATTTTAGCACCCCACCTGGTAAGGGTATATAACGAAATCCTACAGACTGGAATAATGCCTCCTACATTCTACGAGGCACAAATTACATTAATACTCAAGCCACGAAGACCTAAAAATAGGTGCGGAAGTTACCGTCCCATATCTCTGCTAAACAATGATTTCAATTTTTTTTCTAAAATCCTAGCAACCAGGGGTGATTTCAGACGTTACGAGATCACGGTGAACCACACTGAACCACGCTCAACCCCCCCGCGGGGCCAAAGGGCCCGGAACGTCTGAAC
>QEPC01015561.1:2881921-2895387 GCA_003113815.1 Sphenodon punctatus
GACAAGGAAAATGTATTGTTATGTTTAACAAAAATTTAGTTTAAAAAAGGAGTAACTTACTTTTGTAGGGTTGGACCATCGCTGTAAGGGCATTTTGCCTCGGTCCATATCGATTATTGTCGGTTTGTTATGTGAGTTACCGAGAGTTATGAAAAATAATAAAAATACATTAAAAAAAAAAAGAAACTCTGTTCGCATATGTTTGTATGTGTAGGACTGATGGTTCAAGTTAAAACTCAGCCTATAATTTTCAGATCAGTGCATTTACTTTGGCTCTAAAGTTTTAGTTTTAAAGACACTTGGAGGATCCCAGGTGGAAGCAAGCACAGTCTCTTTCAGCAGCTAAAAAATAATTTCTCACAAACACACCTATACCCCTCCTACCTCTTTTAGTTTTCAGCTCCCTCCTGCCTGGGTGTTATCTTTCTTAGTTCTTTAATAGCCCTGCTTATCCCAAGCTTGTTGAAGTTAGAAAAGGTGCCCCAATCCTGCCCCTTAGCAATGAATGAGACCACATTTACACTTGCGACGGTGCACAGACTTTGGTTCCTGCAAGCCAAAATCTGCACGGAGTTCGGCCAGTGTGAAAGCTCCCCCATGTGGCTTGGCCGGAGATCACCCAGAAGAGTACAGAGCAAGGAAATCCAGTTCTGTACTCTTCCAGATGATCTCTGGCAAAGCTACATGGGGAGGCTTTGCCGGTTGAACTCTGCGCAGATTTTGGCTGTTGCAGTTTCTCCTGGAGCCAAAAATGGCTTGGTGCTGGCCGCCACCGCAGGCATGAATCTGGTCTGAGTCAAGGCCTCCAATCTCAATTTCAGTTTCTTTTCCTTTCCTGTCATCTTGCTTTTTCTCCAACTGGACTAATGAGGTGTTAATGATCCCCATCGTCTGCTTAACCTGGTACAAACCAAACAATGCTGAGAGTCCCGTACAAGATAACAAAATCTGTTGCTGTACCAGGCAAAAAGGTAGCATGCCTTTAGTGTTATTTTATGTTGGAGGGTATGTTATTGGATATCTACCTAGGCATCCAGCTCACATCACTCAGAAATGACGGTCATATGCAGGGTAATAAAATAAAAAGTAGTTTTACTACTGGTCTTCTAGAAATAACATTTTAAAAAACACAGGTTACCTAGGCTGTACATTAGCTTTTGGAGGTTACACTAAACAGTAAATAATAAAATGAGTGATCATAATTAGCAATTCTAATGATAACTGAAGATGCTTACACCATTGGTTAGATGGCTTCTGATCCTCATATGCCCATACACTTCTCAGGGGGAACCAAGTATGAGAGTCTTTTCCACATTAGAATCCCAAAGTCTTTAGGATTGCTGAGCAGTTATCACTCTATTTTGGTCCTTGTTCGTTTGACTCTTGAATCTGGACTTCTCCCCCCCACTCCATCTATCTTTTGCAGTAAGACACTGAAGATATGGCTGCAGCAGCACCTCATCTGAAACTTCTCTCCTCACATCTATTAACTCATCTGAAATCCTAAATGGACAGAGGCAGCCAATTATCTTGAACTCCTTAGTGACTTCTTTGCAGCTTTACCTTGCCATGCTGCTTTTCCATGGCCATTTCTTACTGATCGCTCTCTTCAAGGGAAAAGCAACTCAATGAGATGCCTTGTTTTTTCTGTGTCCTACTTTTCTGCCACCAGCACACATTTGATAGGAGGAAAAAGCCTATCCTGGGGCAAGTGACCACTTTGTTGTACTGTACTTTGCTGTAGGTTGGACAATAGTTTAGAAGAATTTTAAAGTGATTAATCTAGGATAGTAATAGCGTAGTATCTCTTCAAAAATGTCATTCAGCAAGATGGCTACCAAGGTTACATTTCCTAACAAATGCCATAGAAAAAAACATAATTGTCTATTGAACTTAAATGTGTAGATATTTGTGGAGACCATAGCTAGGGCAGGGAGAAAATTGTGTATTTTTTGTTTTTAACACTTTAGCAAGTACACAAGTTAAGTGGGCAGTATTACCTGGGAGAAATCTAGAATAGAAGAATCTTAGAGTTGGAGGTGACTTCAGAGGTCATTTAGTCCAACCTCCTGCTCAATGTAGGAAATCTACAGCTACAGCATCCCCGACAGATGGCTGTGCAACCTCGGTTTGAAAACCTCCAGCGAAGGAGAACCCACCACAGCCGTAATGGCCTATGTTGTGCAAAATGTCAGAATAGATGACTTCACTGGTCCCTTTAGCCATTTTGCAACCCAAAGCAATATGTATTGCTCACAATTTTACATACGATTCTCATCACAATACCACATGCTAAGCAGACATATTTCAGCAAAATAATGGAATATTTAAAACAGTGTTGGGAGGTCTCTGTAATAGGGAGAAAAACTGAAGATACTATCTTACCTTGGGATTTATTATACTCTTCCCCAGTACACAGGAGAGCTTTCACTGCAAAGATGCAATGCCTGATGAATCACTCGGTCAAAGTGCAAGGTCTTGTGATTCCAGAGACCTACGTCAGAATTTGGTCTTGAATTCTTGCCCCTGGTGCAGTAGCGCCATGAGTTTACCATGCCCCTGACTAAGCCACTGCCTCAGAGGACCTTTTTGTACTAGCCAAACCACACCCCTCTATTCTTCAGCTTCTTAGTTGTCTGCTAGTCAGTATATTAGGCTGACTGGTAGCATCAGGAAGCTGGGCAGTACTTTGACACACCCACTTCCTGTCTCTGCCTGATCTCTGCTCAATTCTGACTCCACCTTTCCCTGTTTCTGTCTCTGCTCTGATCGGCACTGCTCTGACTGTGTCCGTGTCTGATTCCCATACCTGTTCTGACCCATTCCATGGCTTGGAAATGCTCTGATCCGTGAACCCAGTTCTGCATGCCACTTCTGACTCTGCTCCTGAGTCCACCCAAATCCTGGGACCTTGAGATCATTACAACCTGCTTTGTTAGATAGTTTTGTTGGACATTACAGCAGCATTTGATACAGTTGACCATGGGTTGCTGCTTTGGTGTCTTAGGGATATCGCTGGTCTGATGGGAGCTGCTGATCGGTAATTTCAGACATACCTGGAAGGGAGGAGTCAGTTGGTGGTGACGGATGGATATGCATCCCATGTTGTTCAGCTGGTACATGCAGTGCTTTAGCAATGTCATGATCAAGCATGGGGTCAAGTATCATCAATATGTTGATGATACACAACTCTATATTTCTTGCCCTGTGAGCCCTGCCAACTCAGCCTCTGACTTGGAGAAATGCCTGAATGACATAGCCATGCGTCGGAACTACCTCATGCTCAATCCAGGGAAGACTGATGTGATTTTGGTGGGAAGGGGCAGCTCCTATGAAGATGCCCTTGCCTCCCTTGGGCCTCTGAATGTGGCTGGGGTACTGGTAGAGGTAGTGGGCCAGGCAAAGAACTTGGGTATCATTTTTGATCACACTCTGTCCATGACAGCCCAGACGTTTGACATGGCTTGGAAATGCTTTTTTCAACTACACAATTTGGAAAAAGTGATGCCCTTGTTTATCTCAGGCTCACCATTCCACAGTAACCCATACCCTGGTGACTACGAGGCTTAACTTTTATAACTCCCTCTTCTACAGGCTGCCAGCAGTGCTTATCTGTCACTTGCAGCTTGTTCAGAATGCAGCAGCACGACTGCTTACTGGTTTAGGCAGCCGTGATCATATTATGCCTGTCTTGCATTCTCTGCAAGCAGGGAGTGACAGATTGTGTTAAAGATCATGCTGCTGGTTTTTAGAACCCTGCATGGTTTAGACTCTGGCCATATTCAAGACCTACTTCTGGAACCTCACACTGATGGGTATCTGTACTCAGGAATCACCTGCTGTTTGAGGGTTCCACCATCGCATTTGAAGTCAGCAGGCAATCGGCCTTTTGCTGTGGCGGGTCCCTCGGTGTGGAACTTGCTCCCTCTGGATGTTTGTCTCAGTTCCTCCCTCCTTATCTTTAAAAAACACCTGAAACGTATTTATTCTCTAGGTATTTTTAGGATCCACGGATGGTACCCTCAATTTAATTTGTCCTACCTTTTTTCCTGCCCCATTAAAAAAAATGTATAACTGTTTTGAAGCTCTTCAAGTGCCATGTAAGGCAGGGGGGCACTATATTAATTATTAATTAATTATTATTATTATTATATATAGAACCAGCTTGTAGGAGCAGATTTTAAAAGGAACTATAAAACCATTATCAAACACTGAAACTAAACTGTATAAAATCCAAAACATTAAATATCAAAGATTTTAGCATCACCAGTAACTTCAGAATACAAATGCTGGGAAAATCCCATAGGCCCAAGTATAATAAAAATTTCTGCCAAGGTACAATCTGGAAAGATGCCATTTTACCTACAGGAAATGATCCTGCCAAGGAACTGGACTCACGACAGAGTTGTGCAGATTCCCAGCCTAAATAAATAGCTTTCAAAGTCTATTTGGCTAATAATGATTAATGAAAAATATTTCAAAACCACGTTCCAAGCCTCATAACATTGTTGTATCATGAACTGAACTCCACATATGACATGTAAATAAAAAACAAAGAAAATAAAAATGATTAAGAACAAGAACTTCTTCCATTCTTGGCCTTTTTAAGATACTGTAACTAAAACCCTGCCTTCTTCTCTTTTCACCGTGCTGTTTAAACCCTCCCTTCATATGATGTAACCTACATGTCTCTCAGCAAAGAAGAGTATATCTGTATCTCACTTTTCCTTGTAGCTTTTTTCATATATACATTAATCCCCTCCATAAAATAAATCTATCCGTAAATTTTAAAATTGTAATTTTTAATTTATGGGTGCTTACGAGTCTTTGAACTGCTTGCCATCATAAATAGTTCAGGTCAAATTCTGTTATCAGGCACTTGGGATGGGACTTTCGGTTTTAACCAAAAGTGCTGAGGCCATTCTGTGCATGTGCAGTCCTAAAAGAGGGCAACTGTTATGTGCATGCCTTGGTGGCCATTTTGCACATGTTCACTGTGCCACTGCTGGCAGCGATATTTTCCAGAGGCTCCGGATTGGGGACCTGTAAGAAGAAGAAAGAGGAACAGAAGGTTCAGCTGGCCAGCAGTGGAGCTGGCTCCGCTGCCGGTGACAGGGCCTCTTCCACTGCTAACTGGTGTTGGGAGCTGGCTTTGCTGCTTGGTGGCTGGACCTTCTCCACTGCCCTGCAGTGGAGAAGCCCCGGTGGCCTGGAAGCAGAGCCAGCTCCTGACACCAGTCAACAGTGGAAGAGACCCGGCCACCGTTAGTGGAGCCAGTGGTCCTGCTGGGGGCCAACTAGTGACTGTGACCCCAACTCTCCAGACCTGGACCTGCAAAGGTAAGAAATGTACAGGGGCTCCGGGGATGGGGTGGGGGGCAAAGCCGGGTCCCGGAATGTGGGTGTGTTAGGGGTAATGGATCCCCACCGTCCAAGGCTGGGAGTGGGGTGGTGGGGATGCCTGGGGGGTGGGTTTGGTGGCGGCTCCCTGTCTCGGAACTCTCAGATGGTTCTCTTTCCCAGTGAAGTCAATGGGAAAAAGAACCGACACCAATAGATCCGAAACCAAAAGGAGATCTGAGACACAGGGGAACCAACACTGAAATTTTGTCAAGAGTCCCACCCCTATCAGGCACCAATGCCAGCATTCCATCTGTTGCTTTGTAAAAAGGAAAATAGGAAGTGTAAACATGCTTTTATGACTAGTTTTTTCATTGTGTAAAACATCCACAATGCCCAAACCAAGCTTTGCATGTGTGGGGAATTTGGCAGCACAGACTGTTGCCTGTGCCTTATTTTCCAGCTGAACAGTAGGTCCATTGGACTCCTCTCTTTCCCACCAGCCACATAGAGATCAGCAATAGCAGCAGCTACAAGGAACTTGCAACAGGCCTTCAGTGGAAACTCCAAGTTCGTTGATGGTTAATATGAAGATTGTTTGCTGAATATTATTGGAAGCTGAACTAGGTTTGAATGTTGTTTGAAAAAAAGATATCCACATTCCGGAAGTTTCTCACTTTAATTATGTTTATTCAATGACTAAAGAGAGATTGAGTCCTTGCCACAAATCTATTTTAATAGAAGCAGAGATGGAATTGCTTGACTCACGTAAAAAGGATCAGTTCTTACAAATATTAATCCCTGGATACCTCTACAAATAGTCTACATAATTTCCCTAGGCATGAGTGAATTCATAACATCTGTGCTGTGCAAGATTTTTTTAACCAGATGAAACAAAATTAGATTGAACTTAAAGTGAACACTAAGCCTACTGCTCTGATTGCTAAGTCAGCAATCTTCTTATTTTGTGGCACGCATTTTAGTGCTGCAGGAATGACAGTCATATGTCCTTGGAAAAATATATCCATTCTTATGGTGGGACCCTTACCTTTCAAACGTCTATGAGTTTTCAGAGGCTTTTACAAAATTGTTGCTCAAGTAGATAGGGAATTGTAATAAAATGATGCCAAGCTGTGGTAGGCTTAGGCTCTTGGACCAGGTTTGATTCCTACACTGCAGTCTTGAGAGCTAGGAAACATGGATTCTGTATAGGAGACTATTATTTAAACTGTAAGATGAAATGAAAGCTGAAATGGCTTCTCAAACTGGTCTCATTGAACAAAGGAAAACACCCTACCAGATTCTCACTATTGTTGTAGTCTGATATAAATCAGTGCTTACAGTTATGTCTTTGCCTTACCAGGTTAGTCTATATTTCCCATTAAATGTTCTTGGAAATGAACAAAATATCACCTAAGTACTATCATTGTTAGTAAAAGTGAGCCAGACCCTCTGCTGGTGCCAGTCAATGTACATAAGAAGTGCCATACCAGGTCGTGATCAGCAGTCCATATACCCCAGCATCCTATTCCCAACAGTGGCCAGCTCCGGTAGCTCAAGAGAAGTACATTTACAGGTCATGGAGGTGACTCATCACCTGCTAACCACGCTCAGCTACTGGTAGTCAGGGATTTAAACCCCAATTCCAACATTTAAAAAACAAGGTTTTAAATTCATAGTTAAGGCAAATTAATCATTCGTAATATTTTCACATTTTCCCAATCTAATACCAACAGACCTTAATATTTATTTTATATTATTTATTTAGTCACATTTATTAGCTGCCCCCTCATGCCTAAGGCATCTCGGGGTGACTTACAACAAATAAAAATAATAACAATAATCATAAAAATTATCCAATATTAAAACAAACCCCCCCATCACTTTAACATATTAAAATCCAGCAGTCCCCCCCCCCCCCTCCCCTCTGAGGGCCTGGACGAACACCTAGGTCTTGCAGGTTCAGCAGAACGCTAGCAGACCCGGGGCCAGGCGAGCTTCCTCCAGGAGGGAATTCCAGAGTCATGGCCCAGTCACTGAGAACGCCCTTTCCATTGTGGTCTCCCGCTTAACACGGGGGACCTTCAGGAAGGCACCCCCGGTAGACCGCAGGGATTGCTCTGAGACACAGAGGGCGAGGCAATCCCCGAGGTATGAGGGGCCCAGACTGCATAGGGCTTTATAGATCAAAACTAACACCTTGAATCTGGCCCGGTATGCTATAGGCAACCAGTGCGGAGCACAGGTGTTATGTGCTCCCACCGACCCGTCCCTATAAGGAGACGGCCGCCACATTCTTCACTAGCTGCAGCCTCCGGACCCATACTTTCAACTTATTACTTCACCACATCACCTCACTATTTTGCAACCTCTCTCTATCCTTCCCATCTCAAAATTATCACCCCCTCACCTTTAAAGAACATGACAATTCTGTCATAACAATGCATAGTACATCGCTTCACACACTCTGAAATTAAAGAAATTAATTACTTATTATTCACATGCCTTAACAAGGCAAAAGAATAATAGATTGGGGAAATGTGAAAATATTATGAATGATTAATTTGCCTTAACTATGAATTTAAAACCTTGTTTTTTAAATGTTGGAGTTTAATCAGGTTTTTGAAATGTTGTCTTGAGTGGGAAAGAGTGTTTGGGGCACATAGGGAAAGGAAGGGTGTTTGGGGGTCATTGGGGGAAATGGGTGTGGGGCTGGGGTGAATGGGGAAGGAGTGTTTGGGGTTAATGGAGAGATAGGTGAGGGGCTGAAGCTAAGTGGGGAAGAAAGGAGTATTGTGTTTGGAGGTTAATGGTGGAAATGGGGATATAGGGGGCTGGGGTGAGTGGGGGAGGAAGGGACTGTTTGGGAAATAATGGGGACACAGATGTGGAGTGTGGGGGTTAGTGGGGATGGAGGGTATGTGGAGGAGCTGGAGGTCAGTGGGAAAGGGAGATTTGCCTTAGTGCACTCCAGCTAGGATGCAGGGAAGCAAGGCTAAAGGTTTAATCCTCTCCGAGGCAGCTGAATGCACTCTAGTGGATCCAGCCGCCAGGGGGACATTTAAACTGGCTTTCCTGCCCCAGTGCACCCTGGCTGGGATGCGTTGGGGCAGGGAAATGGTGACAACAATTGAATCCTCCCCCACATAGCCAGTTCCACTCTAGTGCATCCAGCAGCCTGGGGGACATTTAAACTGGTTACCCGGCCCCAGTGCATTCCAATTCACCTCCCCCCCAGCTTGCCCTCCTCCCGACCTCACCTGCCCCCCCTCACTCACCTCTACCCACCCAGTCCAAGCTCACCTGCCCTCCCCACGTGCTCTTCATGTTCAATTGGTGCCACGAGACAAATTACCCCCTCCCCCGACCTGTCCCCCTCCTACTGCTACCCCACAGCACCCGCCAGCCATACTTACCCCTGCCCAGGCTAGCCTGATCCCCACTTACCCCTGGCCTGCCCACCCTCACTGTCCTCTACCTACCCGGTTCTAGCTCACCTGCACTCCCCCCCCCACGTCCTCCTTCTTTTCAACTGGTACCATGAGGCAAACTACCCCCCTCACCCTCCNCACCCTGGCTAACCTGACCCCCTCACTAGCCATACTTACCCCCCTGTCCCAGCTAACCTAGCCCCTCCTGAGTCATCCTCCCCTGTAACATCGCTCTGATGGCTGTATTTATTTTGACTTTGTTTTTCTTACTTTGCTAATACCCTTTATAGTCTCTCAGCTCTCCTGCACACTGAAGATAGTTTACAGCATTGTATATACAATGCTAGAAGAGCTACAATAGGCATGCTCAACTTAACAATTTCTTCCGTTTTTTTCGACGAGAACTTTTTATTAAAAGCACCATTCTCTACACAAATCTATCAGCGATTTCTTCACCCAGAACTTTAACTGTCTATAACATTTACTTTTTCTTAAGATCCCTAACTAAAGAATAATTGCTTGCAAAAGATTTTAGTCACAACCCCGGAAATGAAGTGACTCAAAACTCCCATGTTAAAGATAGGCAGGGACTGAATGGAAATGTCTTCTTGCCTTAACCAATAGAGGCACAATCATGCCTCTATAACTAGTAGGCATTTATGGTTCTATCCTCTAATAATTTATCTAATTTCTGTTTGAAGCTAGTTATGCTGCTGGCTTCCACAACTTCCTCTGGCAATGAGTTCCACAGCTGTATTGCCTGCTGCGTGAAAAAGTACCTCATTTTGGTCATTTTAAATCTGCTGCCATTTAACTTCAGAGAGTGTCCCATTGTTCTCTTATTATGAGAAAGGGCAAACACCAGTTCTCTATTTACTTTCTTCATGCCACTCATGATTTTTTAAACTTCTATCATACTTCCCCTTATTTGCCTGTTCTCCAAGCTAAACAGCCCAACCTGTTGAGCTTCTCCTCATATAGAATTCGATCTATTTATTTATTTATTCTAAAATGTATATGCCGCCCCCTCCTGCCCCAGGCATCTCAGGGCAGTTCACAGCATTTTAAAACATTAAAACAAGCAATTATAAAACTACAATAAAAACAATATAAAACCCAACCCATCTCCCTCAGGAAAGGCCTGGCAGAACAGCCAGGTCTTACACTGCCTACGGAAAATGGGGAGGTCGGTAATCAAGCGGACCTCCAATGGGAGGGAGTTCCACAGCCACGGCACAGCCACAGAGAATGCCCTCCTCATGGTGGGCACCCGGGGGACCCCAAGGAGGGCGCCCCCCGGCCGACTGCAGGGGTCGACCCAGGACCTGGAGGGTGAGGCGGTCCTCCGGGTATGTGGGGCCCAAGCCATTTAGGGCTTTAAAGGTCAGCACCAACACCTTGAATTGGGCCCGGAAAACTATCGTCAGCCAGTGCAATGGTGTAGTGTGCTCACATCAGCCCATCCCAGTCAAGAGACGGGCTGCCGCATTCTGCACTAGCTTCAGTTTCCAAACCAGCACCAAGGGTAGCCTCACGTAGAGTGTATGGCAGTAATCCAGTCTCGAGGTAATAAAAACATGGATGACTGTGGCCAGATCCAAGTACGAGACATATAACCTAAGCCAACGCACCAGGCAAAATGCCCCCTTCACCACAGCCATCACCTGGGCATCCAGGCGAGAGTCCAGGAGTACCCCCAGATTCCAAGAAACCAAGGGAGGACAGACCCTATCAATGATGGGGGCCATCAATCCCTTGGACCTCCCCACAGTCATCACCTCCATGTCGTCAGGATTTAATTTCAGGTGGCTCACCCTCATCCAGTCCCCCCACAGCTGATAAACACTGGGTAAGCACCGAGACTGCCAGAAGAAAATGAGAGATATAGCTGGGTGTCATCAGCATATTGATGACATCTCACCCCATACCCCCTGACAACCTCCCCTAAAGGCTGCATGTACACATTGAACAAGAGAGGGGATAAGATGGAACCCTGCAGAACCCCACACGTGAGGCCCCAGCGAGGGAAGATGAAAACTCCCCCAGCACTACACGCTGGGTTCTCCCAGTTAGGAAGGAGTGGAACCATTCAAGAACAGTCCCACTAATCCCTGCCCGATCCTGCAGCCAAGTAACCAACAACCCATGATCAATGGTATCAAATGCAGCTGAGAGATCTAACAGGATCAACAGGGTCAAACGGCCCCGGTCCAATTCATGGGAGAGGTCATCAACCAAGGCCAAAAGTGCAGTCTCCGTGCTGTAACCTGGACGAAAACTCCACTGCGAGGGATCAAAAAAATTGACCCGGTGCAAATGCTCCTGAAGCTGCCGAGTAATGTGACCTGGCGCTGTACAGAACATAGAAATAGACACGGTCCCTGCCTGTGGCTTACAATCTAAAAGACAAGGAGGGGGAGACAGGGAGACGGGACAGTGGGAGAGACAGGGGAGAAGACCAACAAACAACAAACATTCAAGCGGATGCGAAGTCTCAGGTGTGTGTGCTTGGCTTGGTTACAATCAGGTTGGCTGCAGCAGTCTGCAGAGGAGGGCAGACAGTAGGTATATGGGAACGACTAGCAGGCATTGGGAAAGGCGATGAGGAAAAAGTGGGTCTTGAGGGATTTGAAGGAGCGGAGGGAGGGGGCAAGGCGGATGTGCGTAAGGAGGGAGTTCCAGGCATGGGGGGCAGCGAGGGAGAAGGGTCGAAGGCGGTTAGGTGAGCAGGAGAAATGAGGGAGAGTGAGGGAGGGGACAGAGGAAGAGCGGATAGCCTTAAGTAGCCAGGACGGGCATGGATCTACTTCACAACAGGTGGCTCAAGCAGTCCCAAGACCATCCCCCACATCCAAGGGTGACAGTCCGAAACTCACCCCACAAAACAGGACATGACGGGGCTTCTACTGTCTCTGACCCATTTTCTGCTAATAAAGTTGCATCAAAACTGTGGTGCATTTGAGCAATTTTATCCACAAAGAAGTCCACAAACAAATCACAGCAAGCATTTGATGATTCTAAGTCCAGGTGGAGGGAGGCCGGACTGACCAGCCCCCTCACCACCTAGAACATCTCAAGGCCTGTGCAAAATATTATGTCCAGGGTATGTTCTCCAAAATGTGTGGGGCCCACTACTCTCTGAGACAGGCCCATGGTTGCCATGGCGACCATGAACTCACGCTCCGCTCCTCCAAGACTGGCGTTGGCATGGATATTGAAGTCCCTCAGAACTATTGTCCTGAGGGACTGCAAGACCACCTCCGACACCAGCTTGGTCAGTGCAGGCAGGGAGGCTGCTGTACAGGTAGGTGCCCAGTATACCAGCAGTATCCCCACTCTGTCTCTGGCCAAATCCAACACCAGATAGAGACCCTTCACACCCATGATGGGCTGCACAGGGAATCTCCTCACAGACCAGGTATCCTTAAAAATAATGGCTACACACACACACACACACTGTCCCTGTAGCAGCGGCCAATGCTGCACGGAGTACCCAGCTGGAACAAGGTCAGCCAATATAGGTCTTCTGTCATCCTTGATGTAACATAATTGATGTAAAGAGTTATGGATCCGATCTGCTGTATTAGTTTCTAGTGCAACAGTGGGAAATGATTGCCTGTATCCCATTGTTAAGACAATGTCATTACTATTTGTGAATCATACTATTGTGGTGTAAAAAAACAAACACAAAAAACCACCCAGTGGGAACAGACCAAGACCCTATTGTGCAGGATGCTCCACAGATAGTAGCAAGGCAGTCTTTGTTCCACAGGCCTACAGGTTAATTTAAGACAGGGCATAACATGGGGTAGAACAAACAGTTGGGAGGGACTAGACAAGGGAGTTCACCTATGCCAGCACTGTGCACTGCTAGATTAATAATTAACAAATCTATACCAGAAGCCCCTATAGATCAACTGTGTGTCAAAATTATGAGTTATACATTTATAGACACATGGAGAAATTAGGTCTTCAGAAGGGAACTGAAGGAGCATAAGGAAATAGCTTTGCAGATTATTTCAGTGCTTGGAAAGGAAAAATAAAAACTTTTGACAGACTGAGGAGAAAGACAAGAGGAGATGATGTCATTGAAACACATGGAGTAGTTAGAGGAGATGAAAAACTTCAATAGTATTTTATTTATTTTATTATTTTATTTAATATACTTGTACCCTTGCCTCTGGCAAGCTCAGGGCAGCTTACACCAACAGAATATAATACCATAAAATACAATATTAAAACAGGTTAAACCGTTCAGGAAGTGAGGTGATCCTTCAGATAACTAGGTCTCAGGTCGTTTAGGGTTTTATAGGTCAAAATCAGCACCCTGAATCGGGTCCAAAAGACTATAAGCAACCAGTGAAGAGCTCAGAGCACCGGTGTAATGTGCTCCTGGCAATCCATCCCAGTAAGCAGATGGGTCACCGCATTCTGTACCAGCAGTAGCCTCCAGACCGTCGCCATGGGCAACCCCACGTAGAGGACATTACAGTAGTTCAGCCTTGAGGTGCCAAATGCATGGATGATGGTGGCGAGATCAGAGTCTGAGACATATGGACAGAGCTGTCCACCAGTTTCATCTGGTGAGAAGGAGATCCAGGCGCAGTTACAAAGCCAGAAGCACCACAGGCTCCGTACTTGAGATGTCAACACAGGGCGAACCCCATCAATGACGTGCGAGCCCCCCCCCCCCCC
>QEPC01015561.1:2901274-2916838 GCA_003113815.1 Sphenodon punctatus
AACCCCCCCAACTAGGGGGGCCACCACCCCCTTCGCCCTCCCCACCACCATCACCTCCGTCTTATCTGGGTTGAGCTTCAGTCTGCTCAGCCGCATCCAATCCGCCACGGCCTCCAAACATTGGGATAGCACCGAGATAGCAGGGTCTGGGTCAGTAGAAAAAGAGAGGTACAGATGTGTATCGTCAGCATACTGGTGACATCGCACCCCGAACCCTCTCACAACCTCCCCCAAGGGCCGCATGTAGATGTTAAATAATAATGGAGACAAGATCGATCCCTGCGGAACGCCACATGGTAAGGCGCGGGGGCTCGATGTTTCCTCCCCCAGCACCACCCGCTGGCATGCAAATTTGAAGAAGCTGCTACAGAAGATTCAAAGTGAACAGGAAAAGTTTTTTTCCCCCTTCCAGAGATAGGAATAGATCCTCATGGGTGGTAAAACAGATAAACGGGATACAGAACATCTTCCCAGAACTGCAGCTGCAATCTTCCAAAATTTGGAAAGCATTAAAGAGGCAATAAAATAAATAATAGTCACAGCATACTACCTACCTCTCGGTTACTGCAACAATTCCTCAGGAACATGAGGTCTGGTGTCACCAAAAAAACTCCGATTGGTGGGAGATGATTGTGTGTTCCTCATGGAATGAGCAACAGTGGTTTAGCAACTTCAGGATGCCCAAGCAGTTTTTAAGTTGCTTGTAGGTGATCTAAGACCCTATATCCACAGAGACAGGACATGCCAATGCACAAAGCCCTGCCAGTGGAGCTCAGAGTAGCTATTGCACTGTGGAAGATAGCCACATCAGAGGGCTACCATTCGGTGGCTCATCATTTTGGTGTTGGGATCTCCGCAGTGTGCAATATTGTAAAGGAAGTATATCTTACAATTAACACAGTTCTTCTTGACAGAATAGTACAATTTAGGGACATGAATGGTATAATAGCTGGATTTGAGAAACTGGGGTTCCCTCACTGCATGGGTGCCATTTATGGCAGCCACATCCGTGTGGTAGGACCCTCTGGTGACAATTATGCCTACCATAGTAGGAAAAGCTGTTTTTCAATTGTCTTACAGGCTGTTGTTAATTTTGATGGACTGTTCACTGATGTGTTTGCGGGGTTTCATGGCAGTAGTCATGACTTCCACATCATGCACAGTTCACCGTTGTTTGAGAGGATGTACAGAGGCTGCATTATACAGAGACCATTTGCACCGATAGAAGGTGTTGATGTGACTCCAGTAATCATAGGAGATCCTGCTTACCCTATATTGCCATGGTTAATGAAGGCATACCCCCAGGAGCAATGATCCTTTGAAAGAGCAATTCAGTACCGCAGTTGCACCAGCATGCCAGGTGGTTGAACATTCATTTGGGAGATTAAAAGCAAGATGGAGAAGTCTGGGTCAAACGATCGAGATGAAACCTGCAAACATGGCATGTATGGTTGTTTCATGTACATTACACAATATCTGTGAGACCAGGGGTGCTGCCCTATCATGGGGTCCTCCAGAGTTTGAGGATGGCCCTGAACATCCTGATATTCCTCTACCAACAGTAGGAAAGATTCAAAATGCTAAGAGAAAGGGGGATGAAATGCGCAATGCTTACTCTGCATTTGCTTACTCTTCATTTATAGAGCGCCTTCATGCACCTCATGATAACGTATCCCAGCTATATGATAATTAATGATGGTCACACCCCAAAAAAGGTGTGAAATTCAAAACACATTTCTGGATAAAACCGTATGTTACAACTGACCACATTCACAGGATCTATCGCAACATGCCTTAAAAAGAAAACCCATATCATGATTGCTTTAAAATAAATTTTTCTACGAATTTACTACTGGTTTTGTAGCCATGACATTCAGAGAATGTGTATTAACCAATAATGGGAAGCAGACAGTGTAAATGAGAGTTTATTTGTTGTTCCAGGTGTTAGGTTCATGTCTTTGTAAGTACTTCTTTTTTGTTCAACAAAAGGTTTCATCCACTATGTTTTTCATGAGCATTCCATTTTGACACAATCATAGTTTGAACTGCTGGTTGTATTACAGTTGACATTCAAGTAAAAAAAAGGAAATTATGTGTCATGGTAGTTCCAGACTGTTATGCCTCTGATATGCATCAACATTGTAATTTTTTTTTCTTTACTAAAAAACTGTCAGTGACAGAGAACTGGTAGCACAACACTGCTTAATAAGTTTCCTAATCATCAAGCAAGCATATGTTGCAATCAAACATTATGATTACATGTACCACAATGTATGGTAACTTTATTCAGCTGCATGTATTTTATTTACCATTTTAAAAAATGCATGCAACTTCGCAAAATGTTGTTACCATTCTGTTTAGGAACTGTTTAAGTATAGTGGTAAACCAAACAGATATTAAGCTAGCTCTTTGTTTTAATAATATTTATCCACTGCGACTTCTATCGGACAAAGATAAGTTTCACAAAAATATATTAAATATTGATGGTCATGAAACAGCCTGTTATGGCATTGTACATAGAAATATTTTTGTAAAAAATAATTCAGGTAGATTATACCCTTCTCTGTATATATTAATTATGTTATAATAGTAACCTCCTTTGTGCCTTGCTAAAAACAAATTTTTTAATTACTCTGCTAAAGTGTCTATAACTATCTTGGATTTTCATGAAACTTTCATGACAAACATTAAACAAGTGAGCTTTCAAAGTACAAACATGCACAATCTTTCTAGTCCCTGGTGGCTAATTTTAACACATGTGATGTGTAATTTCCTATAAATCTTGCTAACTTCAGATACAACCAAACAATAACATGGCAACGGGCAAGGTTGTCATTTAGGTTTCCAAAAGGCAACAATGATTAATATAGCATGTAATCAGATACACAACAAACTTGATATATTATACAACTCTGAAAGAGAGTTTATACCCCCTAGTTTATTTTAGATTCATCTAGGCATAATCAGCTTTTTCTTTCTAATAACTACCCCCTCTCCTGGTTGTGGTACAGCTTTTTCTGCAAATTGTATGGGTCGCTTGCTGCTTGAAGGTGAAACTGAGGAAATATGATCAACTGCTGCCACATTAGAGCCTAATTGGTTGTACACATTATTTCCATTTCCTGCAACAGAAGAAGTAGCTTTTGCCGGTGTACCACTTGTGTTAACAGCACACGTGGTACCACACATGTATACCTGTGTGACACTTGGCTGAAACAATGGTTGCACATTGGCTGATCCAACACCAGGAGCTGCACCTTGAGCTGGTATACCACTTGTGCTTGCAGCACAGGTTGTAATACACACTCTGTGTTCACCTGAGTGACATTTGACTGCTTTAAAGGCTGCCAATTAGAAGCGCCACCAACTGTTAAACCTTGAGCTACTGTGTCACTAGGGGCAACAGTAGTGCTACCATGCTGAGTATTTACCTATGAGCCATTGGGCTGCATCAAGGGTTGCCAATTGGCAGGAGTTCCTGCACCAAGACCAGATGTTGGCAAAGGTACCACGCATGTAGACCCAAGACTACAGGCACCTTGCTGTACTCCAAACGGAGCAGCACCAGGAATAAGCATGGGATGCCATTCACTGGTGGACACTGCACCAAAGGAAGATGATTGAACACCATATATCTGTGGAAATGTTGAATTTCCTTGGTTAGCATGCAATACCATGCTTATGCCTTGCATAGCATCACACGTCCTTTTACCCTGGTTTGACATTTTATTTCCAATTTTCTCCATCGCAAGAGCGACAGTTTCTGTCCATTAGAAAGCACTCTACTAGCTCCAATCTTCACTCGACCTGGACTGCTTCCATGGATTGTCGCTACTTGCATAACTCCAGCATAGTGCCCTGGTGCATCTCTTTCAGATTTGATGACAATGTTTCGGCCGCCTTTATGCATGACAGAAATTTCCCGAGCAATGTTTACCCGGGATGCTTTCTTTCTTGTGCTTCTGGAGCTCTCTCATGCGCATTAAAGCTGTCATAGGGCCGCGGCCTCCTGATGTGCTTTGACTTCCTGTTAGACCTAGAATTACAAAAAGTAATAAACCAGTTAGTGTACATCATCACCAGTGGCAAGATAAGTATTATGAGCACATTGAAACTCTAAAACAGAGATGCTTGCTTCATATGTTCACTTCTCCCACTTTTCCTACATACCCGGGCACCCTATAGCTAGGATGACCATGCCGCCCCTTTAAGGGGCGACAGTAATGAGAAATGCCTGATGCAGGACTGCACTGTAACCAATGTAATCCTGCAACATGTTTTTTTCCTTACCATCCCCTTTTAAAGGAGCATTATGGTAACCGTACCTATAGCATATATCATCATCCCAAACTACATAAATTATACCATTATCTGTGTTTCCTATCCACCACCTACAAGTATACATCGCTGTATTACCTTCTGATATTGGTGACTCTTCCTGAGATGAAACCTCTCCAGATGCGGGTGCAGGAGTGTCCAGAATAGTTCCATCTCCCTGATAAGAACTTGGTCCTGGCTCATCAGGAAGCATGCTCTCTTCAATATGTCCCATGCTGCCATACCAATTATCATGTATTTTCTGGGTCAGGCTCGAGATATTCAACTTGGAGAACAATTTCAGGCTCTGAACTCTCCTCTATTTCAGCTGATGGCTGGGTTTCAAAATCTTTATCATTGCTCTTGTCATCTTTGCATGGGAGTTCTCCTTGGTGAATTACTCCAGACCCACAAACAATGGGACACACATTGTACAACTCCACCTGAAAACTGGGGGGAAAGGGATTGGCGACTGCCTGCCACACCACCTGGGTATGTGAGCCGGGGTTGAAAAAGGGAGGAAATCTGAAACTATGGTTCATTGACCGAGCACGTATTCTAACCTAATGGACAAACGTGTATCTTAATTTTATTCAACAAAACCACCATGTCATGAAATAATTACATGAAGTGTGTGCAAAGCAGCACCCAAAATAAAAATCAATGAAAGGAATGTGGGGTGCGCAGACCTCACATAACTGCACAAACATTCAAAACTGCTAATACTGTGGCTGCGAGCCTGCCTGTACAAAACTATTCACCAGAAAAGACATCAAATGCCCCGTAACACATATATTGAAGTTTAATGTACAACCTTAAAAACACACTGACATATTAATACTGTATGTTGTTGACATACTATACAATGGCATGTGCATGTGGCATGGTCCTCCAAAATTCCACAAATTGGCAGGCAGCTAGCCCAAATGTCCAGACGCGTTTCGGGGATCTGTCCACTTCTTCAATGGACACTGGGTGGAAACTGGATGAGTCACAACTAATGCCACTGGCAGACACCACAGAACCACAAGTTCCTCTCCTCTGCTGCTGCTCAATGCCCCATATCAATATATGCTGAGTCAATAAATCTCAAGACATGAATCTAGTGGAAAATGAAACTGAATATGAAAATTTTATATGATTTCAATAATCGTTTGGAAATTTTCAGATTGTTTAGGAATATAAGACTGCGAGATTGGTTTAGGACCAACAACCAGGAATCCCACTCCAGGGCACAATTTAAACCAAAGTCAACATATTGTCCACCTGTTTAGAATCCTCGGGTTCAGGTATTTGAGGAGTGTATGATGAAAGAACTAGATACAATAGATAAGAAACCGAGGGAAGTATGGCATAATATGAGCAATCACGAGAAATTAGGATTGACAGGTTTGAGCAAAGATCCTAGGATTGTGATAAAACTAGCCAATAAAGGGGGCACGATTGTCATACTTAGCAGGGAAGCATACCAACAGGAGATATTATGCCAACTTCAGAATGGGGACTATTACAAACTAACAAATGCAGCTTTTGTGAAAAAGGTCGCAAGACAAGTGGAGGATTTAACATATGAGGGTATGATGGGTCAGGTCTCAAAAGGGGAATATGATTTTTTGACAGAAAGTGAAGGGTGAATTCCACTATTTTACATGTTACCAAAGGCGATATGGAAGGGAATTATACCTTTCATTCATTTGCAGGGTCTAGTCTGATTGACTATTTTTTGATTTCTCGCCCGGCCTTCAGGTATATTCAGGGTTTACAGGTCTTATTGAGACCTGATACCTGCCATTTACCTGTCCGGTTAGATCTGGCATTGTTGGAGGGAAGGCTAGGGGATCCCCTCGGCTATGCTCCACCTCGACCACTGGCTTCGTTTGAAAATTAAATTATTAGGCCAAAAGGTACGGAGGCCCTTTTGGGGGCTTTCGAGGGGTTTATCAACTCCCCGTCGATTACCTCTTTGACTAACGTACAGGATCTACAGGTGCCTGAGGTGGTGAGCCGTTATAACAAAGTGATAAATGCTTTGGTCCCAGTACTGACTGTGAGGGGGCCGGTTAAGGAGGTGAGTGACAAAAAAGGGCCATCGAAGTGCTGGTTCGATGCAGAATGTAGGGCTGCCAGGGCTTTGCTTTGGAGGTTAACAAAGGGGCTAAGATCTGCCACTCTGCCTGAGATTCGTCCCATGGTTCAGCTACATCATACATATTACAGATCTTTATTGCAGGGGAAAAAATTAGTATATCAAAAGGCCCTTTGGGCTGATTTGTTATCAGCCACCGAGAAAAAGGATAGTGTTAAATTCTGGAGACTGATACGTTCCCTCCAGTGGAAAGAGGGCGTGGCATATTCACAGGACATTCCCGTAGAGGAATGGGAACAATTTTATCTAAACCTTTTCTCAGGTGCCTCTAAAATTCCCCAAAATATACAAATGGCCCCAATTAATAGATTTGCAAGCTGGCCGCCTGTCTCAGTGGAGGAGGTAAAGACCTTAATAGGCCTTCTTAAAGTAGGCAAAGCACCAGGACCAGATTATGTGCCGGCGGATTTAATCAAAGCGCATGCAGGTCGGTGGGCCACATTTTTGGCCCCTATCTTCACGGCCATAAACTCTTCTGGGGAGATACCGGTCTCATGGTTACAAAGTACATTGGTCCCCATTTTCAAAAAAGGGGAGAGGTCACTGGTTAGTGGTTAGTAATTATTGGCCAATTAGCTTAATTAGCATCATTGGGAAGATGTACACAAGATTTCTCCTCGATAAACTGAAACGGTGGATAGTTGAGTCAGGGGCAATGGAGCCTGAACAAATAGGGTTCTGTGAGGGTAGGGCTACCCTAGACCACATCCTCCTGCTGTCATCATTAACTAGGGGACAGGCCAGAAGGAGGGGGAGTCTGTTTCTTTGTTTTGTGGACCTGGAGAAGGCCTTCGACTCTGTGCCCAGAGAGCGCCTCTGGACCGGGTTGAGGGTCTCCTCCATTGATCCAAGACTCCTCTTCCTAATGATGAAAATTCACACCGGGAACACGATGCGTGTGAGATATGGAAGCCAGAGGTTGCTCTCCAGGGAAATCCCGATGGAATGTGGGGTCCGACAGGGCTGTCTCTTGGCCCCAGCACTGTTCAACCTTTATTTGAACAGGGCAGTTTCTTATATGAAAGAGGTGGACGACCATGCCCCATTAATTGGGCTAAGACGACTCCCAGTCATCTTATATGCAGATGACACTGTCTTATTATCACAAACAAGAGTGGGGCTTAAGAGATTGCTCCACCAATTTGGGGAATTTTGTGACATTGAAGGGCTAAGAATTAATTATAATAAAAGAAAGGTCCTCATTGTGGGAGCTCGGAAGATTAGGACAGTGTTTCTGTGGAATATTAAAGGGAAGCCCGTTGAACAGGTCCCCTCTTTCAAATATCTTGGGGTTTTATTTGCCTCAACACCCGGGTGGAAGTTACATCTTGAGTCGGTGAAAACCCAGGCCAAGAAATCAGGTGCGGCCATTCTAAAAATGTTTTTCAGGCAAGGGGGGAAATTGATTGGCTCTGCTCTGAGGTTGTTCCAGGCTAAGGTCATCAGCCAAGCACTGTATGCGGCTCCAGTTTGGGCCCTAGAATGCTTGGGGAGCCTGGAAGTCATCCAAAATGGATTTCTAGCTGCCCTTTTGGGACTACCAAAGAGCTCTCCACAGGTGCTGGTGCGTGTGGAAACTGGGAACCTGTCGGTGCGCACGTTGGCATTACAATCGGTTGCCAATTATTGGGCCAAATTGGTAACGATGAATCAACATGAGAATTCCCTGCTCAGTTTGGCCCGGCAGGTGGGCCTATTAGATCACTGGATTGAGACGGTAGAAATGGAAATCCATCGGTTGGGCTTCTCTCGGGAAGTTTTGCTTGCAGTGGGTGTGGCCAGATTTAAGAAGATGGTCCTGGTTAGATTGCGGGACCAGGCATTACAATCAGAGAGGGCCTTACTTGGAGTTCAGCGAGTTGTCCCCGATTATTTCCCTCCAAATCCGTTGAAGCCTAGAGGAGGTTATTTATATACTTGGGCGGATGCTGCTGGGCGGGTGGCGTTTACCAGGCTGAGATGTAATTCTTTCCCCTCAGCCCTGTTGGACGGCCGATACAAAGGTATGCCTAGGGAAGGGAGAGTGTGCGAACTTTGCGATATGGGTACTCCGGATACGGTGGCGCATATTCTACTAAGATGCCCTTTTTTTGAGGGATTAAGATCTAGGCATTTAGGGGGTTTTGTGCAAGGCCCCGAGAATATGGTCTTGAAGAAGTTGCTGGGACCAGGGGATACAGAAGCTACTAGGTGAACATCTGCGTTTGCCAAACTGGCAATTATTTGGCAGCAGAAGTGGTTAGGAGAACTAGAGCAAGGAGGGGGGTTAAATGATGAGTGGGAGGGGTTGTAGGAGGAGAGGAGTAATTATGGTTGGTGGTAGCCCCAAGTTGAGAAAATACAAGTTAGGTGGGTAAATGACATTTTCATAGGGCCTAGGATGATTTGGGGCAAGGACCCCCTCGACCCGGCTACCCAGAGTTGGTCTCTATAAAATTGCAAGCGGAAGTTACGTTCCATCTGGCTATGGAAGGAGCTGTTTAGCTGGGGTGTAGTATTTGATCTTGGTTGTATATATTCTGCTTTGGGTGGGGAATTTACTTTTGGGCCCTCTTGGACTCGGATTTGGATTTGTATAGATTATAATGTATGTTGGCCCAATAATGATGTTTATGTATCTTGGGTTTTATTCTTTTTGGTAAACTATAATGGAATGACCCCTTGACAAAAAGTGCTCTTAGTAAACTGTATTATTGGTCCACTGATACAAGGGTCTTCACTAGTATTGCTCTTGTTTATTAATTTGTGACTTTTTTAACTTATGTATTATGTATTTATACTTGTGGTTTATTTGTTTATTTATTTGTGATATGTATGTTCAGTCTGTTTAAATGGCAATGGCCTATGGCTAAGCCTGAATAAAACTTCTTCTTCATCTCTTCTTCATCATCAAAGGTACACAAAAGTCAGGTTAATCCACCAGGATGTCCCATCGTGTCAGGGAATGGATCCCGATTGGAACCCCTGTCACAATTTGTAGTCTTTTTTCTTAAGCTGTTTGTCCCATTATTATCCTCCTACGTGAGGGATTCCCAGGATTTTTTAAGTTTAATCCAGGATGTTGATTGGCAGGCCATCGCAGGGGAGATGTTTCTGGTCACAATGGATGTTAATTCATTATATACCAATATCCCGCAGGTGGAAGCCTTGGAGGTAATAGAGGAGACCTTAAACGCAAGGGAGATGCGTTCACCCAGGAACCACTTTTTTGCAGCAACTAGCGGAATTGGTGCTAACGTGCAATTATTTTGAATTTAATGGCCAGCTGTATCATCAAGTGAAGAGGATAGCTATGGGCTGCACTATGGCACCTGAGGTTGCCAATTTGTTTATGGGAAAATTTGAAAGAGAATATATTTACAACAGCAATAATAATGTGTTTGTGGATTGCATATTTTTGTACAAAAGATATATTGACGATTTGTTCTTTATATGGGCGGGCAGCCAGACTGATCTGATTAGGTTCCATCAGTACCTGAATGGATGCATGGTGAATATCCAATTCGATTTAGAATATGACCCATGCAGCATCCATTTTCTGGATGTAAATTTGACTTATAGATCAGGAACAATGATCACTTCCACGTATAAAAAAGAAACAGATGTCAACTCCTTGTTACACTACAATAGTCATCATCCTTTTTACCTCAGGCATAATTTACCTTTTAGTCAGCTCATTAGGATAAGGAGACATTGTAACAGTGATGCCGTGTTTATTCAGCAGGCTAGGGGCTGCATGCAAGAATTTCGAGCTAGAGGATACCCTGAGGGGGTCCTGAAAAAAAGCTTTTATAGAGCATTAGGGAAGACCAGAGAGTCTCTATTAACCATCAAAGGCAAGCAGCTGTGCATGAAAGTGGTATGTCCAATAAAATTTGGCCCTGGGTGTGTGGAAATACGAAAGGCAATACTTAAACATTGGCATCTCATTGAAACCATACCTGGATGTGAACAGAAACCTTTATTTGCATACAAAAAAGCTAAATCACTTAAAGATATGCTGGTAAGGGCGAAATTCAATCGAACTAGCCCACCCATGGATACTTCAGCACACAGTCTCCATCCTGTTGGAAATTTTAAGTGTGGGAAATGTGCAGCATGTTGGCACAATATATGTACCAAGGAATTTGTGCATCCTCGCAGTGGGGACAAGTATACGCTAAGACATTTCTCTTCGTGCTATACACAATCAGTTGTGTATGTGATCCTATGTTTGCGTGGATTGCCTTATGTAGGCTATACCACTAGAATGGTGAAAGTCAGAATTTTAGAACATGTAGGGAATATCAGACGCCGGGTTCTGAAGGAACCCCTAGTAGCACATTTTGCTCAGAGACAACATTCTGCTCTGGATCTCAAATTTGTGTGCACTGAGGTAGTTTTGGGAGGACAATGTAATTTACTACAGAGAAGGGAAGCATACTGGATTTTCAAGCTCCAATCCCTTCGTCCGCAGGGATTAAATGATAATCAGTCTTGGACAGCCTGGCTACAATAACACATTGGGCCAGTAGGTTATCATGATTCTCGCTCGTTATGGCCTGTTGTGGGGTGTTCCATTTTAGTATAAACATTACACCAATAACAATTGGTAGCACTAGTGTGTGTTTGATATGGACCAATATATAGGAAATATATCTATCGGAGAAATGTATGCTGTACCAATATTGCATTTTAAGTTGCATTTGAAGAAATGTATGTCGCACCACAGTGTGTGTTTGATATGTATCAATACATAAGAAATGCATCCATTTCAGCAATGCATGTTGCACCTTGATAATGCAGGGTGGATTACAATGGATGGCTAAATAATGTCACTGGCAGACTTATATAGTCCATCTTATTTCGAGCAAGCAACAGTCAAACACACAGCAAGAGTTGATCACAAGCTAAGGAGAGGAATTTTTTTTTCTCTCTCTCCTCTGCATTTTCTATCTCTCTATCTTTTCAATTTTATTTTTACATCTTTGCAGTATCTAGTGGTTTGTCATTTCATTCAGGTTCATATATCTGTGTTTGTGCATTTTTTCACTTCCTTCCCTTTCTTCCCACCGTTCATCAAGCAGTGTTAGAAGTGAAAATGAGTTATTGTCAGCTGTGACAAGTTTAAAAGAATCAATTGATTGTAGTTATATGGGAGATTTGAATGGCTGTCTGCACACAGCTGAGGGAGATCATTATCTCACAAGTGCAATCAGGCGTAGGGAATGCAGCAGTAGGTATAGTTGTTGTTAATGAGGGAGACCACACAGTTGGGAGTTCTCCCATTTGTGTGTAGAACCTTCAAGCATCAACATGGTTGGTGCTTGCGCGTGGGGAAGAGACACCATTGAAGGGGTGAGTGCATTGTGGCGTAGTGATAGCAGGGATTGCGTGTTGCAGCCCCTTTAGGAGTTAATAGTCACTGTGCAGGTTTTATGTGCCAAGCTCCTCTGGCTGTCTACATTAGAGTAAAACATCTTTGAGGCAGTTGAAAGTGGATATACAGTTGATTTATGCAAACAATTTTCAGCCAGGTTTGGAGCACCAAGTGCCTTTCGCTGCCCGCAACAGAGTAGAACAATTTGTAGTCAGTCCACAGTGGGTATGTAGTTTATTCATATCAACAATTTGTATCTAGACCCACGTGGATGACTTTCAACGTATGAGCGGACAGGGGCAATGGCATATATGGTATCCAGCTTCTGAGTATAGGACCACGAGGAAATTAACTGTTCCACGGAGGTGAGTGAGCATACTCAAAGGGCATAGCACTCTTGCAACAATGTGGAGGCGCAGGCTGTTTTTCAAGATCGCATGGCAATAGCTGCCACAATCATTCTGTGTTGATTTTTCAGTATTTGGTCATCTTATTATCTTTTTTTATTATTTTTTTTTTCATTTTTATTATATACAATTTTCATATTCAGTTTCATTTTCCATTAGATTCATGTCTTGAGATTTATTGACTCAGCATATATTGATATGGGGCATTTTTCAGTAGCAGAGGAGAGGAATTTGTGGTCCCGTGGTGTCTGCCAGTGGCATTAGTTGTGGCTCATCCAGTTTCCACCCAGTGTCCATTGAAGAAGTGGACAGATCCCCGAAACGCGTCTGGACCTTTGGGCTGGCTGCCTGCCAATTTGTGGAATTTTGGAGGACCATGCCACACGCACATGCCATTGTATAGTATGTCAACAACATACAGTATTAATATGTCAGTGTGTTTTTAAGGTTGTACATTAAACTTCAATATATGTGTTACGGGGCATTTGATGTCTTTCATGTTGAATAGTTTTGTACAGACATTTGATGTCTTTTATGGTGAATAGTTTTGTACAGGCAGGCTCGCAGCCACAATATTAGCAGTGTTGAATGTTTGTGCAGTTATGTGAGGTCTGCGCACCCCACATTCCTTTCATTGATTTTTATTTTGGGTGCTGCTTTGCACACACTTCATGTAATTATTTCATGACATGGTTGTTTTGTTGAATAAAAGTACGATACACGTTTGTCCATTAGGTTAGAATACGTGCTCGGTCATTGAACCACAGCTTCAGATTTCCTCCCTTTTTCAACCCCGGCTCACACAACTCCACCCCTGAGGTGAAGAAAGGTGTCTAGAATCTCCTTGAACTCCCAAGTTATCTTGTTATTGCCTGATTTGTTGTTGTGTTGTTTCATGTTTTTATATTGCCGCCGCAACCATTTAGCCTATGACCTCAGCTGCTCGGGTGGTCAGTGAAAACCTTGCGCTGCCATTCCCGCTGCAAGCTCTTCAAATACTGCTTCTTTCCTGTAATCCAATCCAAGCCATGTTTGTACACCAGCCTCATGCCACAGCTCTGTGAACACCCTTGTTTCCATATCCCCCCCAATGTGGTGCTCTTGAAAGCACACTGGCCTCTGGCACTCTGCACGTCTTCCGCTTTTCACGTCATTTTTATTAGGTAAAGGGTGCCTCATTACAGGTTCCTTGAGGACCTCTCCTGTCCTCAAGGAACCTGTAATGAGACAGCAATATACATGTGAAAATCACCCCGTATTTGGAAAGATAGTAACAACATCATCTTTACTACAGAAAACTGTCTGTGCTCTGGAAAGAGTTAACTGTGCCCTATGAATTGATGCCAATTGTTACAACAACGTAGTATGTAAATAATGTTTTAATATCAGGACAAATTATGTCAATCTTTTTTGCTGCTTGTAATTGTACTGCTTTATAATGTCATTTCCCCCCTCCTGGGCCCCTGTGGTTTAACAGTACTGCGTACATTTTTACAAGCCTAATCCTGGGATTAATTTTAACAAGCCCTATTCTTCCACCCCACCATTCTTCACTACCCTTACTGCTGTTGCCTCCAACAATTGGTCAGACAGAAATCAGAAGTCCTAGAAAAAACAGACCTACACATATGTATATAAAAATGGTGCTCTGCGACTCCAATGATTCAATGCAAGAGAATAATGTTTTAAATCTATGGGGAACTCCTGGCCCATGAACCAAATCCAACTGCTTTTTATCTGGCACCTTTCCAGTTCGCTGATTTGGCCTCTGGATCCAGATCATTCCCCTCAAGCACTGAAGGAGCATGCTCAGGAGACAGGCAACAGAGAGGAGGGCATGAAATCAAGGATATAGAATGGATGGATGGCGATCTACAATGTCCTCTCCCCTTCCCCAGCACATCCTTTAAGCACCCCATCTCCAACTCATACACAGTCCATGGAGCTTGTACTAATTTTCAAAGTGGCCGTCAGGCAAGCAAGCATGCGATCATAATGTTTATCTGTCAGAAGGGGGTTGAAAACAAAGAATCTCCCACATTTTCCTGATGCTCCACACCCCTTTCAAAGCATCCTTACATCCCTACACTCTACGAGGGGCGTGAACCATATCAGAAAGGGCACAGGAGAGCCTCTTTGTCATGCCCCTATACAATGTTACTTCAAAGGCTGTGGTGAAGTCCAGCAGGGAGGAAAATGTCCCTCTTCCCTTGTTCACATTCCACACCCCTGCTACAGCAGCACAAACTTGTGTCTCCTGCTCCTCCCCTGCTCCCACTGCTGACTGCCCCCTTTGAAATCGCACCCATGTTGGGTAGAAGACAGCCTACCACTTCCCTCATCCCATCCCTCAAACTTCCCATTTGGGCACAGAACAGCACCCTGCAGGGGGAGGAGGAGAGGAAGGGAGAGCAGGAGAGCAGCAAGAGAAGGGAGTGGAGGGGGAGGGAGGATTAAACAGAATCAAAGATAGGCGTGAACTAAAATCAAGGGGACTCTTTTTCGGGCTTGGTGGGTATCCTGCTCCAACTGCTGATGCTGCCTCCAGAGCCATAAAGTAGCAGGCAAGGAAAGGGGTGCTGCTTGGGAAGAGGAGAGCAGGGAAGGAGAGGGTCATTTAGGCATCAGGGGATGACCCTTTACGCTGTGCCAAATCCATAAGCCCATAAATTATATGGCCCCAAAATTAAGCAACTGGCTTAAAACAACATATATTTATTTATTTTTTAATTAAAAAGCTGGCTTTTATTTCCCTTTGGGGTTCTGAGGCTGGAGGCTGAATGAAGGCACATTTTTAAAATTATTATTATATTTTAATTTTTCTATAACAGCAGTATCAGCATAACTTTCTACTCCGCACCGTACAATTATAATTGCTCCTTTGCCACTCATTCCCTGACATATAGCAGAGCGGTGGTGTTACTGAGAATAATTATACAAATACCTTTTTCAACTTCCAGTGTGGACTTCCCCAACCTTCCACCTTGCTATATCACATTCCCACCCTCTCCCCCACTCCCCTTCTCCCTCCCCCGCCCCCGGATGAACTTCAACTTCAAAAGATGTCTTTCAAACTTTTGACAACATGGATAGGGGTAGTGAAAAAATTGGGGATCAAGAAACAGGCTTCACCATACTCACATGTTTATCGTGTAAATATGAGAGAAACGCAAGTGGCATACGAATTGGTCCTCAACTTAAAGAAAAAAGGGATTAGGAAAGCAGCACAATTGTTTGAAGGGACAAAATTTAAATCTATAGGAGAACTAGAAAAAATAACTCAGTCCAAAATTAAAGTTTTTCAATACCTACAACTGAAAAGTGTCTTTATGGAA
>QEPC01015561.1:2921822-2931989 GCA_003113815.1 Sphenodon punctatus
TAATAATAATAATAATAATAATAATAGCATTAACTCATCTGACCATTTAGAAATATATCCTGCATTCAGGAAATGATATAAAGCTTTTACTAATCTATACAAAGTTGAGAACACTCCCCTTTGTCCTGCTCGATTGAACAGGATTTTTTCCAGGTCTGTGGGGTCCCTGCTAAAATGGGCCCTGTCCTTGGAGTTATTTATGGCACTGTGTAGCTGGCAATACATCAAAAAATCTACTTTTTCCGCTAGGGCCATCTCTAATGTATCTCGGGTTTTAAATCTGTCCTTCACGAACAAATGCATCACCCTATAGATCCCTTTCTCCTTCCATCTCCATAGCACTTCCTTCTCCTTTCTGTTCCAGCTAGGTCCTACCTTTTCTATGGGTATGTATGGAGCTTTTCCTGGCACAGTCTCCATTTTTTTTTTTTTGCGTCTGTGCCACGTTGTCAATGCAGCCCCTGCAAAGGGACGGTCCTTCTCTTCCCTTCCCCTTAGTTTGACCCGGGATGTACCCTCAAACAGATCTCTCCCCTGTGTGATGCCTAGAATCGCCATTTTGGCTCTTTATCCTCATTGTACCAAATTTTCACTGTTCTCAACACCAAGGCCATACTATATAGTCTCAGGTCAGGCAGGTTACATCCCCCCTTTTCTATCCCTGTTATCAAAATGGATCTGAAAACCCGCAGGTTTTTTTTGCCCCAGATTATGAATCTCATTACTTTATCTAGCTTCCGATAGAACTCCCTGGGCATTTGTATTGGTATGGTGTAGAGGATTTTCGGCAGTAACTGCATTTTTATTATCTTTTCCGATCAGGAACATCCCAGTCTATGCCAGGAGTGCTGCCTATCCTGGAATTCCCATATGAGAGGTAAGTAATTTTTAAAATATAACTCCCTGGTGTTCCTAGTAAGTTTAACCCCTAGGTATCATATATTCCTGTTGTACTTGGAATTGCAGTGTTGGGGCGTATCCCCTGACTCCACCTCTGTTGTGGTTTAATAGCATCATCTGGGTTTTTTGTAGATTGACCTTGTATCCCAATAGGGATCCAAATTCTGTCAACACTGCCATAAGTTCTGGTATGGATGTTTGTATGTTAGTTAGGGCAAGGAGCATGTCATCTGCATAAACCATCGTTTTTTGTTCTATCTTCCCACTCACCACTCCAGTTATCTTATCATTTTGATTTATAGCCAAGATGAGGGCCTCTATTGCAATATCAAAGAGGAGTGGAGAGAGTGGACAGCCCTGTCTAGTTCCCCTCGTGAACTGAAAAACTGGAGTTAACTCTCCATTTATTACTATCTGTGCCGCCGGTCTTTTATATATACTCTTTACCCATTCCAGGAAGCCCCCCCCCTCCCCAAATCCCATGCCTGTTAATGTAGCCAGGAGGAATTCTTTTTCCAATCTGTCAAATGCTTTATTAGCATCTAGGGATATCATAGCAGCTGGTCTTTTCTCCTTATTGATTTTATAAATTAAATTGATTGCTCTTCTTACATTGTCTATGCCCACCCTCCCTCCTATAAACCCTGTCTGATCAGGGCCAATTATCGACTTAATAATGGCTTGGAGTCGGGTGGCTAAGAACTTTGTAAAGATCTTAGCATCTGTGTTTAATAAAGATATGGGTCTGAAGTCCCCACATTCTTTCCCCCCCTTCTGTGTTTTAGGGCACAGTGTTATTGTGACCATATAGAATGTATCTGGCATTTCCTTGTGTTCCTGAATTAAATTAAATTAAATACCCTACATAATAGAGGGGTTATTAAGTCTGTGTAGGTTTGGTAAAACTCTGGAATAAAGCCATCTGGACCGGGCATTTTATTTTTAGGTAGTTCTTTAATTGCTCTCTCTATCTCTTCCATCAAGATAGGCTCATTGAGCATCCTCCTGTGTGCTTCGGTAATTTTGGGTAGTTTTAATTTCCTTAAATATGTGGCGATATCCTCCTGGTTAGGGTTTTCAGAGGTGTAAAGGGCCTTATAGAATCTTTTAAAATTGTTCCTGCATCTCCGGGCCCAATGTATATGTCTCTGTATTAGAGTGTAATATATATTTTTTATTTTATTTTTATTTTTAAATTTATATCCCGCCCCGCCTGCCCACAGGGCAGCCCGGGGCAGCGAACAACATTTCATTTAAAATGTGTTATCTGTGCCTTCTTCCTTTGCTTTTTTACCATCCAAGACAGGACTCTGTCTGCCTTATTACTTTTAGTGTAATAATATTGTTTAGTGTACCTTAGCTTTTTCATTATTGCCTCTGTTTACATAACGTCTATCAAACCCCTGATCTCTGCTCTTTCCTTTCTCCCTTTTCTTGTCGGGTTGGTTTTCAGCTGCTTGTCTACCTGTTTGAGTCTAAGATATAACTCGTTCAATTTCATGTTTTTCTTTGTTTTATTATAGGCTTCCAGCGCAATATAATGACCCCTTAGGAATGCCTTAGCAGCCTCCCAGAGGATCGTCTTGGGAGACCTCTCCATTGTCGTTCATTTGGAGGTTGGGCCCCTTCTCCTGGTGAGAGCAGGAGTCTGGGCTGAAATTGTGTTGGTTCTTCCCTGGTGGCAGCAGGGATAGAACAATAGGTTGATGATGAAAGATTATGATTATGATATATTGTGATAACTGAGGGGTTATTGGGTTATGTTTTTTGTATTGAATTATAGCTGTTATGATTATTTTGTATGTTGTATGTTCTATCTTTGTTGTTAGCCGCCTCAAGTTGCCGTAGGCGAGAGAGAGCGGGATACAAATAAAAGGTGAATTGAATTGAATATCTGGCAGAATGGAGGGTGGCACCTTTCCTCCCCAAAATTAAATTACAGCATGTCTTTGAGAAATATCTAGACAAATTGGACAATCCCACTCAACGCAGGTCCTTTATGAGACTACGCTTTCAGTTGTTTACCTTGGCTGTGCTCCGTGGGCGATTTTCCAATATTCCCTATGCTCTTCAGGTTTGTCCGTGTGAGGAAGGAGGTGTGGATGATCTAAGGCACTTTCTGCTCTACTGTACTTTTCATGAGAATTTAAGGGAAGTTTGGCTTAGGTCTTTATGGGCTAAAAAAGAGTTCCTCTTGGACGAGGGGAAAATCTTAGGGATGTTGACTACCAGCGCAATGCAGGAAATGAGGGCGATTGCATCCTATGTTATATTAGCCGAGCAGTATCAGGAAAGTTGCTGATATTAGATGGTAATTTTAGTTTTGTTACCAGATGTGATAAAAGTTAAGTTGGCTAAATTACCCATTGGCTTGGCAGTAGTCTATATAATGTTTTTGATCGGTTGAGTTGATTGGTACTGTGGTGTTGTGAATTTCTTTGTATTTGTATCTTGTAAAATGTCTTTTATATTTTTATTGGCCATGGCGATAAGCTAGTGCCGGAAATAAAATGTCTATCTATCTATCTATCTATCTATCTATCTATCAATTCCTAGGGATGTGCGGGGTTTGGATGTTTGGCTGTTTGGTCATTCGGTTCGAAAACCAGGTTCGGTTATTCAGTTCAGTTGAGTTTGGTTTGGTCAAATGTTTTGACAGGTCATGAAGCTTGGGGTGCTCCAGGGACCCCCAGAGGTGCCCGTGGCAGCATGACAGGCCATCAGAGATCCAGCAGCAGCAGAGACTGGGAATGCTTGGTGCTTGGCACCCCAGGTTGCCCGGGCAGGCAAGCTCAGCGCTTGGTCCCTGGGGGTGCCCGTGGCAGCATGACAGGTCATCAGAGACCCAGAAGCAGCAGCAGACCTCCACCAGTTCTGCTCACTCTATGCTGGCTGAGTTCTCCATTTCGAGTCGCCATCAGGGCAGGCAGTGGTGGGCTGGCTGGCCACGTGAATCACCACCGGGCAAGGCTACTTGACCAATTTGCAGAAGAGTTGGTTGAGATCTGGCGAGTAGGATGCCAGTCTGCAATGCCTGACCCCGTATGGGTGTGGTACCAGCCACCAAGCCCTGGCCGGGCCTCTTCCCTGCCTGGAACATAGGCCTCAGAACCCTGAGGGTGGGACCTGGGGCTGGCTGTGATGCAATGGAATGACAACTCCCTGTGAGCGGAATGATGGCCCCAGAACCCTGATGGTGGGTCCTGGGACTAGAGTGGCAGCTTCTAGATGATGTGGATGGACAGCCATCCCTGCCTGGAACATAGGCCCCAGAACCCTGACAGTGGGTCCTGGGGCTGGAGTGGCTAGAGAACTTTGAAGGCCGAAGTGGAGAAGGGTTCCATGTGAACAGCCATTGAACATGGGTCAGTCGGTCCTAAGAGATAGGCGAGCACCAGTCATGGCCAAAAACAGTCTCAGCACGAAGATCATGTGAGCCAGGATCTCCCATTCCACCCAATTGTTCACCTGGCCACCGGCGCTCTCATCCGAGCTATGGCCATCTACAAGATTGAGGAGCAAACGGCTAACACGCAGTATCAGCAGCAGCAGACATTGGATTGCCAGGGCACAGTAACTGTGCTTGGCACCCCTGCTCGGCTTGGCGTTGCAGGCTTGGGTTGTACTCAATCAAACTAAAGAAACTCTATTGCAAATTGGGCAAGCCTTGCCCAGTGGTGAATCTCGTGTTCACCCAGCCCCCGGCCGCAAGCACACTCATCCAAGCTATGACCATCTACAAGATTGAGGAGCAAATGGCTGACGTTTGTTTCAGTTTTATTGTTTGGCCATTGGCCGTAACAAATACAAGATAAAATTAAAGGTTAAAGGAAAACACAATATCAAGATAACATTCACCATACTTCACAGACCTTAGAAGACAGACTAACGGTAACAATAGATTTCTAGTATTCTTTGATCATAACTCTCAACAGTTACCAATACAATAAGCAATGAACAAACAAAGATTTACATGCCTGCATGCGTCTTACATAAAGACTGATAAACAAATAGCTCGCAAAGGTCCCAATTCAAACAAATGGGCCTTGTATGCCCTAGGTTATAATGTAAACTCATACTCGGAATTAGCCCCTCAGCAGAGGCAAAACAACAACTATTTAGCACCTAAATTGTGGCGACATATATCAAAAGAAACATTATAACTATAGTCAGCCAGCAATTAGCTTACCCTGGCAGTAAACAGGAACAAAATTAAATGCAGAACGCTACTACATTTATATGTGTATAGACACTGATAGCAAGCATTATAATTAACAAAGAGCTTTTATACATAAACACCACGTAACTTGGTCAAGAAAGGGAGGAAATTTCTAACCTCCGTTTGTAAAAAATTACACAGGCTGCAAAGGCAGCAACAGCCCTAGATCTGGAGGAATCACGGCCCTCTAATAGTAGTTGAACTCTAATATTCTCAGGCAAACCAACTGGCATTGATTGGATAAAAGAACCAATATATTTGTCCCTCAGAAGATTATACTTAGGACAATATAATAAAATGTGCTTATTTGACTCGAGGGTTGCCATGTTGCAATGTGGGCAGAGTCTTTCCGCCGTCGGGATTTTCCTATATCTGCCCTGTAGAATGGTTGAGGGGAAAACATTACAACGCATAAGCGCTAATGCTCTTCTCTGGGGCCAGTTTGTCCACTTAGTTAAATAATCTGGCAGGAAGGAATTAAGGTTACTAGGGGCATAGTCGGGCACAATCTTTGAGCAGATAGAGCAGAGCTTTCCGATTGCAATTCCTGGTCGTAAACTCTCCTCTTAATCAGAGAAATAGCTCCTGTAGGACCTAATGGGTGGAGAATTTCTTTTGCAAGGCCCAGTTTAGGTAGGTCCTGCTCGACTAAGTCTGACCAATAGCCCTTTGCCTTCTCACCAGCAATAAATGTCAAAAGGGAAAAAGTCAGCGGTGAAAAAACTACTACCTTCAGCCAGAATTTAAAGAACATAATTTCGGCCTGTGACTTAATTGATCTCATAGCTGTTTATGCTCTCAAGATCATCTGAGGAACACACATTAGGAGGCTGAAGACAGAACGCAAAAAGGCATTCTGGATACCCTCCAGCTTCCCCAGGAAGGGGTGGCCCCAGATGGCCAACGCGTATAGTAGCTGAGGGGTCACCTTGGCTTTAAACAAACGTAGGGCAGGACCTACAAGTTTACCACCCTGGGAATAAAAAAAACCTGATAATTGCTCTAGAAATTTTCTGGGCCTGCAACATAACTATCTCATAGTGTGCAGACCAACCTCAAGTTGCAGAAAAAATAACCCCCAAATATTTAAAGGTTCGCACCTGCTTTATTCTAGTGCCAGCCATATATCAAGTAAATTGGTGATAAGGGCGACCTACAACCAGAACCTTAGTCTTAGCATGGTTAATAGACAAGTTTTCTATTTTATATAGACAAGTTTTCTAAGATGCAAACCCTCTGCATGCTTCGGCGTAAACCGACCTGCGATATCGAAAGAAGGACTGTATCATCTGCATATAAAAGTAGGGGTAACCTCCGGGAGCCTCGCTTTGGGCCATGTAGATTATCTATTGACATGAAAAGCGGTAAGTCCTTGAGAAAAAAGTGAAAAAGCGCTGGGGCTAATATGCAGCCCTGCCGTACTCCTCTTTCAAGGGGCAAATCCCTAGTGAGGGCACGATTAGGAGCAACGTGAACCTGGTGTATTATTATGGTGGAGTTTGACCATTAAGAACAACAGGTGACCATCAATAGAAGAACCTTTGAGTTTTATCCATAGACGCTCCCTATCAACAGTGTGAAAGGCTGCCCACAGGTCAACAAAGCAGCAAAACATAGGAATTTTTGGTTGGGATAGAGCATACTTTGTAAATAAATGCTTGAGAATATGCGCATGGTCCAAGGTAGACTGACCTGCTCTAAAGTCCACCTGCTCAGGATTAATGATATTATTTGCATCAAGCCAGTCTTGGAATTTACCAAGCAGGTATTTTGCATACAATTTCCCTACTGAAGATAGAAGGTTAATAGGTCTGTAATTTGCAGACTCATGTGGGTCTCCCTTCTTGAAAATTGGCACTACTAGGCTCTTCAGCCAGGATTTAGGAATCAAGCCTTGGGAGTTGATCACCGTGAAAAGAGGTGCCAGCAATGAAGCCCACCAGTTAGCTCTAAGCTTCAAAAGCTCAGGGGGGATAAAATCTATCCCCGGTGCCTTACCATTCTTAAAGGAGGAAATAAGTTTGAGTATCTCTGTTGGGGTAACTGGAGGCCATTCCTGAAATCTGTCGAGAGGAGATAGTTCAATTATTGGTAAAGGGCTGTTAGGTTTTGCAAACAACCTTTCAAATGTGACTGCCATTTGGTAAGTGAAGGTAAAGATTCTTGCTCAGATCTGCTGACCTGATTGGCTCACGCTATAAGAGATTAGAATTTTCTGCTATCATTTGTTAATATTGCCTGGTGTAATGATTCCCATCTGGACATATTATATTCATATTTTTTCCTCTTTATCAAATGTTTATATAAACTCCTACGCCTGGCTACAATTAATCTATTATCTCTTGTGGGTTGCCACTTCACAGACTTTGTAGCCTTCCGGAGAGATTTCCTCATCAGAAGGCACTCATTATCAAACCAACTAGGAAAACGTAGGGTTTTAGCACGAGGCAGCTTAATAAATGACAAAATTGGAGTAAACAGCTCTATCAAGGTTTCAAAGGCCATTATAGATTCTTGAGAGGCACAGGAGATTTGGTTACAAACATCCAAAACAGGCTTGGAATTGATAAATGCTGTACAAGTTGCTTCCAGGGCAGGAGACCATTTTACTCGAGCGGGACACAATAGATGGATTTCTGGATGGAGAACATTTAAAGAAGAGTGAAATCTTCTATTAACTGGAAAGAAGTCCCTAACCAATAACGCTAAAGGAGAGTGATCGGTTTCAGTGACTGTTAAATCAAAATCATCTGATAAAAATCTATCAGGGATCAAGAAATAGTCTATCACGCTAGCACCCAATGCTGAAATGAAAGTAAAATGGCCTTCGAGATTGCCTAGGAGCAAACCATTCAAAATTATTAAGTCAAGATCTTGTTGAAGTTGGTATAATTTGGGAGCCCTTGCACATGTTATCCTATCCCTAGAGGCTCGCGTATTATTAAACAGGGGAATAATGATTTCATCCAGGTCAGTGAAGATAGAATCCACAGCAGGATTTCAAGTATGGGTGTTCAAGTCCCCACCCATAATCAGCAGGACCTCTGAGAATTTAAAATAAGCTCCCTGGACAGCCCCCTTAACCAACTGCCAGATCAAATGGCTGACGTGCATTACCAGCACCAGCAGCAGACATTGGATTGCCCGGGCAGAGAACCCATGGCACTGACAGCAGAGGTGACATTGGCAGCAGCAGCGGACATTGGATTACCCAGGCACAGAACCCGTGGCACAGACAGCAGAGGCAGCATTGGCAGAAGCAGTAGACATTGGATTGACTGGGCACAGAACCCATGGAACAGCAGAGACGGCAGCAGCAGGATTTGCCTGTGCGCAGCACCCAGGGAGCCAGGATGGTAGGATTTGCAAGGGAAGAGCTCCCATACAGCAGCAGATGGCAGCAGCAGGATCGCATGGGCACATTTGGATTTGCCAGGGCAGAGCACCCATGGACCAACAGACAGCAGCAGCGTGATTACCAGGCCAGTGGGGCACATGACCCAGGGTTGCCAGGGCAGGCAGACCGGCACCTTGGCATGAGCAGAAGGCAGGCTGAGGCAGGGTTTGAGCTTGGCAACCTGGGCAGGCAGACAGGCAGCGTGGCATGAGCATGGGAAGGCAGACTGAGGCAGGCTTTGATCTTGGCCACCTGGATGGGCAGGCAGACAGGCAGCATGGCATGAGAGGCAGTGGGGAAGGCAGGCTGGGACCTTGGCAGGGCATTCAGATAGGCAGGCAAAGAGTGTGCAGCGAGAGCGAGAGCCAGTCACATAAGTGGGCCGAGATCATCTATCCCGAGGCCAGCTGGCAGGCTTACAGTTTCCCAATGCCACCCTGTGTCATGAGGTTAGTCAGATAAACTGGTCGAGGCCATCTAGTATATGAGAGAGGGGTGGGGGGTGCCAGGCATTGGGAGGGAGGGACAGCACCTCAGCACAGCAGCAGCAGCCCAGATTGAGGAGGAGCCCCATCCCAAGACTGCTCCTGGCATGGGATGGCGTGTGGCACTGCACCATCAATCCATGTCCAGTGGCAGCTTGGGGAATCCCAGCAGCAGAAGGTTCATCTTCAGCAAGAGCAATTACTCCACCAACCTGGCCTCCAGTCTCAGGCGGTGCGGCGAGCAAATGTCCACCACCATGGAAAACACCCGCTCACTGGGGACACTGGTTGGTGGGCAGAACAAGAGATTCTTGGCCACTTTGGACAGGGCCACCCACATGTGGGTGGGAGTGTGGGACTAGGCGGGGGAGAAGACCCACCCCCTTCATCCTGTTGGCCCCTGGAGCTGCCACCAGGTTCTATGATTCTAGGTCTGACAGCATCCAGGCCGCATCCAGGCAGTAACAACAATGAGCAGCACGGCCCCTGCATTACATCAGACTGAGAATGTGAGTGAGGGCTAAGACAGGACGGGGGTCCCTGCTGGGAGTATGTGGAGTGAAGGTGACAGACAGCCGTGGAGCACGGGATGTATCCAGGAGGGGAGGAGTGATTGTGGCCAGCCTGACCCCCCCTTGTTGGAAACCTTGTGGGGGGGGATGTGGTCAATATCCCCTGAGCTAGAGCTGCACCAAACCCAAGGGGGCGTGTTCAGTGGCCGAAAGGATTGCTTGCCACCGTTGTGTCTATCAAGGGGGCGGGGACTTGGAACAGCTGCTTCCAGGACGCCCGCACAAGAGCCGGGAGCGACCGGCGGCCATGCCAGTGGCACGTGCTGAAGGGGCACGTGGCTGTGCCCTTCGGCAGGGACCGGCGGCTGGGGTCACGGAGGCTGACTAACATTATTGATGTCTGGTGGCAGAGGGAGCTGATCCGCCGGGGAATGCGAGTGCTGGATATGGGGAAGGGGGAGGAGTGATTATTTTGTTAATGTGATATTTTATTAAGGGAGGAGGGGTATTTTTGTGAATTGGGGGATTGTTTTGAATAATGTGTTAGGAGTGAATTAAATGAGGAAGGGTTTTTTGTAACTATGAGCTTATATTGATGAGTTATATAATATGTTAAAATTATGGGGGATTATATGAGAGAATGAGTATGTAATC
>QEPC01015561.1:2949425-2964189 GCA_003113815.1 Sphenodon punctatus
TAAGTTATTCATCTTACCCTAGCGAGTCCACAAGTTCTGGTTTCTCAGCCATAAAGGTAATGTCTGGCTGGGCACTTGGCTTTTGAGAGCAGAATCTCTCTCTCAGTTCATGCTGCCCCAGCCTGTTGCTTTCAGGCTGTCATTCGTATGTAGATGCTCTCTCCAAGAAACTTTGCAAGAAGTCTCTCCCTCAAGTTGTACAATTCTCAGAGTCCTAATTTGGGTTTTACAGTTCTCAATGTCAACATTACAAACATGTGGAACCTTTGACATTACATAGTGTACATGTATAGTAACATTACATCCATGTGAAACCCTTGGCACCACACATTTACCAAACATGTAGTCCCGTGTTACACGTGTGTGACCCCATGTTTCTCCGTGACAGCCCCCATGAGGGGAATGTGGGGGTCGGGGGTCAGAGGAACCCTCACCTGAGTTTGGTGCTGGTAAATGAGAGGTCAGTGGCCAATAAATCAACAATGGTCTGGGATTTAATCCTGGATTAGGCAGATGACCTTGCTTGTATTACGGCGACCTGACTGACCTTTTTCCAGCCGAGTACTCTGTCCAGCATCAACCCCAGGCAGGGGGGCAGTGTAGCCATTATTTTTAAGGATGGTCTGTGAGATTTCCTGTGCCATCTATCAAAGGAGTCAAGACCCTTCACCTGGTGTTTGATTTGGCCAGAGACAGAATTGCTGCTGCTGTACCGTGCACCTACCTGCCCCGCAGCTTCTCTGTCTGCTCTGGTAGAGGGGGTGTTGGGGGTGGTGTTGTGCTCCCCAAGGTCCATTGTCCTTGGGGACTTCAATATCCATTCCAACGCCAGTCTCGGAGGTGCTGAGCATGATTTCATGGACGCCAGGACAGCCATGGGCCTGCATCAGAGAGTCACTGGCCCGACCCAGGTGGGTGGACATACCCTCGATAGTTTGATATTTTGCACAGGCCTTGAGGTGGGGGATCTGGTAGTGGGGAAAGTGTTAATAGAACCCCTGTCATGGACCGATCATTATCTCCTCCAGTCCACCATCCTGGTGCATATCAGCCCTCGGATAGTTGTGGAGCCAGTTTGGCTGGCCCACTCCTGGAGGCTTATGGAACCAGATCGGTTCTGGATTGCCCTGAGGAATATATCCTCTGACCCTGATGGCCAGTTGCTCAATGACCTCATGACTTACTGGAATACTCTGTTGACCAAGGCCATTGACCGTATGATACCGAGGTGTCCACTTCCCTCCTGCTGACAATGCAGGTCCCCATGGTATACGGAGGAGCTGCAGCTAATGAAGCAGGAAGGGCGGCATTTAGAGCAGCTGTGGTGCCATTTGCGAACTGAAGCTGACCATTGCGACATAGACATTGGTTACGTTCCTATGCCATTGCAGTGCGGGCAACAAAAAAAGGTGTTTTTTTGCTGCCATCATTGCATCTATGAAGTCGCACCCAGCTGAGCTTTTCTGGGTGGTACGGTGGCTGGTCAGTCTGGTCTCCCTCCTCCTGGTTCCAAAGTCATCTTCTGCTTGCTATGATTTGTTTGCTGACTTTTTTGCAGATAAAAACTGCCCAGATTCACAGCAGGTTTGATGATGCAGTGATGGTAGTACAAGAGCCAGAGGTAATGGAAACCCCATCCTGTTGCTTGTGGCCTTGGTCGATGTCCTCTCCCGAGCATTAGACCAGGGTCATTTGACGCGGTTGGTATTATTAGATCTATCCGCTGCACTGATACTGTTGATCACGAGCTGTTGGTGGCTCACCTGCGGGACCGGGCTGGGGTAGTCGGTAGTGTTCTTGAGTGGTGCCGCTCTTTCCTGGCCAGACGATCTCAGCGTGTGGTCTTGGGTGATTTTTCATCATCTCCTCGGGATCTTGCGTGTGGGGTCCCACAGGGATCGATATTGTCCCCGTTCCTGTTCATAGTAAATAAACTTTATTACTGCGTGACCGAAGTCATTGCAGAACACAATAAAATAAATAATCAACAAGTAATACACATAATAACCTAATAAATAAATCAGGAGATACTTCCTTCGTACAATAATCATGTACATACTAAACATCACACACACAAGTAGTTTATATAACCCAAATATTAGTACCAAAAAAGTAATATTTCCCAAGGGGCCAGGCATACCTAAGTCCCTCGTTTTATACACAAGACTAAGTCCCAACAGGAAAGGGTCGATAATGAGGACATCGCCCTCCAACATCATTCTTATTTGTACATTGACAAATCCCCCTTCAAGAGAACAAGTTGGTTCAATCATTTGTCACAAGTGTGGCTTTACGTTTACGAATTACAGCCAAACCAAATTTGGCCACTGCCCTTGCAACATAAGAGTCCAGGGGATTTAAGAGAGCTCGCAAGGAGCCCCTAACTGGACTAGGCAAGAGGTATAATGTGTCCTGCAATTTTATCCTCAAGTCAGAGTAAGCAGGGCATTGAAAGAGGACATGCCCAAGAGAATCTGGAACAAGGGGCACACAAGTGGGGCAGTATCGTTCCTCCCTCGGAATCCCTCTATACCTACCCTCCAGAATCACCGCCGAAAAGGAGTCGCATCTAAGAAGCGTAAACGCCCTCCTTTCCGCGGCGTCCAGCCAAGTGCACAGATAGCAATCCTTAAACCGAGAGGGAACTGGTGGGCAATAATCTAGCACCACTCTTTGCGTTCGTATAAGGGCTTCTTGTGTTTGTAATTCTTGATCTGCCAGTCTTCTCATGAGAAGTGTCTCTGTTAATTTAGGACCAATGGTCCATAAGTGCTCCCTGGAAAACCCCAATTTTTTGACTTCCTCTCCTACTGCCAGATCCCAATCCTTCAATAGCCCATGTGCCACCACAATAGAAAGTAGGGATTTATCCCACTGTGGAAAGAGCAAAGCCCTTATCCAATATCTAAATATCTGGCGGAGAGCAATCTGCTTAAGTGTGACACTGCAAGATTCAGCTCTCAAAATTACCTGGGGGGTACCTCTAGGGGCTCCCAAGATTGTATGCAGAAACCCATTTTGGGCTGCCTCCAGCTTGTCAAGACAAGGCACAACCCACACTGGGGCAGCATAAAAGAACTGCGAGATAACTTTTGCCCTGAACAATTTCAGTGCGGGTAAGACCAGTTTTCCTCCAGGACCAAAGAAAAAACTGGTAATTGCCGCAGACGTACGCCTGGCCTGCGCCCTGGCTGCCTCAAAATGGGAATTCCAACTACCTGTACTAGCAATTAGCACCCCCAAATATTTGTATGAGGAAACCTGCTCAACCACTTTCCCACCTATGGACCATTTATGATACTTGCAACGCCCTCGCTTTCTCATTATCATTACTTTAGTTTTTTCATAGTTGATAGTTAATGCCTCCCTATTGCAATAGGTCCCAAAAGAGTCCATAGCACGCCTCAGGCCCACGAGTGAGCGCGAGACCAGAACTGCGTCGTCCGCATATAGGAGAGCTGGAATAGTCCTATCTCCAACAACTGGGGCGTGTAAATTTTCGCTCTTCAGAGAAGAGATGACATCATTCAAATAGATGTTAAATAATGTCGGGGCCAAAATACACCCCTGTCTTACCCCTACCTCCACTGGTACTTTGCTGGTTATTCTGTTTGGAGCACTTGTCCTAACCTGTAGCGAGTTACCTGTATGTAATTTCATAATCAAAAAAAGGAGACGAGGGTCAATCCCAGCCTTACTCAATTTAAACCAGAGACGTGCCCTAGATACTGAGTCAAAGGCCGCACGAAGATCTATGAAGCAAAGATAGCCCGTTCCTGTTCAACATATATATGCAGCTGTTGGGGGAGGTCGTTAGGGGGTATGGTGTGAGGTGTCATCAATATGCAGATGACACCCAATTATACCTCCTTTTTCATCGGACTCAGGCCTGGCAGTCTCATTGCTTACCCGGTGCTTGTCAGCTGTGGGGGATTGGGTGCGGGTGAGTCGACAAACTGAATCCTGACAAGACAGAGCTGATGGTTGTGGGTAAATCAGTGGGTGGGAGGGCCCTGGATGGGAGGGCCCCCATCATTGATGGAGTCTGTCCACCCTTGGTGGCTCAAGTCCGCAGTCTGGGGGTGCTCCTGGACCCGCAGCTTCGCCTGGATGCCCAGGTGATGGCTGTGGCGAAATAAGCATTTCGCCAATTACATCTGGTACGTTGGCTGAAGCCGTATGTCTCAGATGCAGATCTTGCCACAATCATCCATGCTTTTATTACTTTGAGACTAGATTACTGCAACACACTCTACGTGAGGCTACCCTTGGTGATGGCGTGGAGGCTGCAGCTACTGCAGATTGCGGCGGCCCATATCCTGAATGGGACGGGCCAGCGCAAGCACATAACACCTGTGCTCTGTTCTCTGCACTGGCTGCCAGTGATGTACCGGGCCCAATTGAAGGTGTTGGTGCTTACCTTTAAAGTCCTAAATGGCCTTGGCCCGACATACCTCAGAGACCACCTCAACCCCCCGGTTCTGGATCGGCCCCTGCGGTCATCAGGAAGTGCCCTTCTGCGGGTCCCCCAAGTGTCTCGGGTGTCGACCATGTGGAGGGTGTTTTCGGTAGCCGCACCATGGCTGTGGAATGCCCTCCCGTCAGAGGTCCGTCTGTCTGCAGACCTCCCCTCTTTTTGTACACAATGTAAGACCTGGCTGTTATGCCTGGCCTTTGGGGAGGGGGAAGGGGAGGATGGAGTGGGTTGTTAGATGGGGTATTATTGCTGCTTTTATGTATTATTGTTTTAAATTGTTTTTCAACGTTTTACGTGTTTTATTGTAAATGTTTATTAATGTTCAGCAAAAGCCATAACATAAACAAACAAACAACCATGAGTAAAAACACTTAACAAGTATATAATAATAAAATTAAATTAATAATTGACAAGCCAGCAGTAATAAACCAGGAAGAAAAAAAACACAAAAAAAAACAACACTCATCTAATTATGCATAAGATAATACAGTGCTAGGAGGAAAGGCACCTAAGCCTTTCCTCCTAGCCTGTGGCAGGAGGGGGTGGCATAAAAGCTGAATGAATAAATAAACAAATACTGCCCTGAGGCAGCCTAAAATAGCCACAGCTGTAGACGTGACAGGCTGCCATGGAAACCAAGTGACCACAGCTGCGTGGAGCAAAGCAGTTTACCAGGAGAACGTTTTAGACACAAAAGTTCTTTGAGATGTTCTTCTCAGAAGTTCAATGATTTGTATGTTTAAGATCTGGGTGAGTGATTTAGACACACAGAAAGTTCAGGATGTAACAGCAAACATGCAGGAGAAATGTGTGTGTAAAAACACCCATAGTTATATATTAGTTTTACACATCTATGTATTGTGATTTTTCCTACAATGAATCTTAAAAGTGAATCAAAACATTTTAACAAGAATAAGTGATCATCTATTCAGAGAAAGCAATCAGTTAGACTAAACTTTGGTTAGACTAAACTTTGGTTATACAACTCAAAGTATATAGGAGGTAACATTCTGACATTTACTGAAAAATAACAAAGTTGTAATCTGACTGTATCATCCAATTGTTTGGTTAGACTAAACTTTGGTTTAGTCTAACCAAACAACTGGATGATACAGTCAGATTACAACTTTGTTATTTTTCAGTAAATGTCAGAATGTTACCTCCTATATACTTTTCTTTGAGTTGTATAAAAGTCATAAAAACTATTCATTTTTTGTGGGATGCAACCATTTTGATACCACGAAAGATACAACTAGCTTGTCATATTTAGCACAGAAACATGGTAGCTGTGATCTGTGATTTAGTGTTTATGTAAATAACTTCCACCACTGAGAAACCACATAGTAAGATACTGTTAGAAGAATAGCTATAACCCAGCTTTTTCCCAGTTGAGCATATATATTTGGTGCATCTATATAGTTAGCACTGAAATAATCCTCACTCAAATAAATACTCCGCAGAAGATACACTATTTTATAAATTATTCATTATTAATTTTTCTTCAGTTTCTGTTTTCTACAAAATACCAGGCAACCCTATAAGTAACTAAGGTTGAGTTTTTATTCTACAAGTGTCCTGAACACATCTTATCTCACATCTTATGTCATGACCATGTCCCTTCAGACTGTGGTTTGTGTGTATTACCCAATAATAATAAGAAATTTTATATTACAAAAATTAGTGCAAACAACTCTTGCCAACAATTGGCATGAAATGTACTAATCCCAGCTAACCTTCAACACTGAAGAGTGTTCCAAAAGAGTGAATCTATTTAGATCCTCTGACATCATTCTGTCAGGACAAAAAAGTGATTTACATAGAACAATATATTATCTTTGCTTTTAGACAAAATGAGTTTATTATGATTAATGGCTGTACCATGAGGATAAAAGTGCCCAAATAAGGCTAGCCATCCTATGTTTGTGCATTCTTCTTAATATTTTAACTTTAATTTATTGAAGAAATAACCTATTTTATTGTAAGATATGTGAAGGATGTCTTCAAACCAAGACAAGCTTAGCATACTCTAATGGTGGTTACATCATCATTAAGTAACTGCTACCAGAGACAAAAGTTGGGGAGGTGGAGAAAGAGAGAAACTTTATGCTCTTTAAAATCTGGCATAGATAGAATGCTGCTTATTATATAGTATTGAAAGCTTAAGTTGTGTTACAAATATGGAACAGTAAGGCCTTGAGCCTGATCATATGTACCCATGGTACTGTGGTGACTGATCCTGACCCCAGCACACCTGGATTGGAATGAGTGGCCTTTGCCCCCATCCCATCATGCCTCTTCCAGGTTTAGGAATTTTGGCAGATTAGGACTCCCTACATAAACACCAGGCTCAAGATGGGGCAGGCTACACCTAATGTGCCTCTGCCAGTGTAAAGCCAGAGGTGTTGTTTCATACCCATGTTGTTGGTTCAAATGAGCACACACACACACACACACACACACACACACACACACACACACAAATGCTACTACTGACAGACCAAGAGTGCTGCCACGGGATTTGGCATATGTTTGAAATTCTGGGTATGGGTTTTCATGTGGGTCACTCCATGTCCTTTGGTAAAGCCACATGTGATGGCCAGGCTGCCGCGTCCTAGGCTGGCCCAGGATGCAGCAGCCTGGGTAGACTGTGTGCTCCCGCCAGTGCACAAAAGAAACATGCTTCTGGCTAGGCAAACAGCAGCACAGCCAGGGGTGGGGAGAATGGGGAACGTGCAGCCAGCTGTCCCCATGCTGCGCCCAGTGCCCCACCATAACGGAGTCATCATGGCCAATAACAGCCGTCATGGCAGTCAGCCATAGCTGAGGCAGCAGACCGGCCTAGAACCAGATCTGCAGGACAGCCCGCTTTGCCCTGGTCCAGCGGGTCCTAGCCTGGGCTGTTACCTCGGCTGGTAACAGCACCAATACAGCCCTTAAACATGCATAAGAAATGTTAAAGTGGTGTTAAAGCAGAGTTACGTGCATGTCTGTTTTCACCCAGAAAATGTTTTGGTGGGGAGGGAGAGATTATTGTGTGCTTGTGTGTGTTTTCTGAAGGACATGAGTATAGGATAAAAATTCAAGAGCTAATTTCATGTCTGAAATTGTTCTGCTGACTATTGTTTTATTATTAAAAGTTTACAGAACAAGTCGATTGGAATGGTAGTTAGCGCTTACCCAAAGGATTGTAGGTCTGGTCACCACAATGGTGTCCTGACAGAGGTACTTCCTTATAACAAGAGTACTGAGCATCCATGATTAACCAGTGGAATACCGTGCTTTCCACTTCTTGCTGATCCACAAACAACTTACTCTGGAGTTGTCCCACTGAAGCTCTGCAGCCGTAGCTTTTAGTTTTATGCATTTATTTTGAGTATCTAGACATGGCAAGCTTTTTAAAAAAACCTCCCCCAATATTGGTTTTCCTTGATCCAAGCAGTGCCAGTCTAAGCTGTCCTGGGCCCTGGACATATGGTTGGCATGCTTGTACAAAGGGAGCAGAGCCGTTACAACATGCTCTCATAATCAGTGGACCTCCAGAAGGAGCTGCCTCACACTTAAGGAGAGCCCTGTTTTCAAGAAAAGGCACTGACACATGCTGTTGATATAGGAATTGCTCCCTGCAGCCATGTTCTGTGTTGATTGAATTGCATGCAGCATTCCACCATAGCATGTCTAGTATCTATTTGGATGCTGAAATTTCTCAACCCGAGTGTCTATGGAAAGTTTAGTCTTCTGGACTTTTTATTCTTTTGGGCTCAAATGGAGGGAAAAGCTAACAGGGCAAGTTCTCCTGCAAACTACATACATTTCCTATTAAATCTAAATTAGTTTTATTCTTTCCTTTCTGCCACAAAATCTCTCATTTATTATTGATTCTAGAGCATGCTTTTCCTCGTCTGGTCTCCTTGGGCTCAGTGGTATTAGCTGGCAGAGACCAGCTCCTGTCCTCTCTGTGTAACTCTCTGGAATTCTGATAACACTACCTTGAGAAGGATGGGGTTGTGAATATTAATGTCCTGGCTGTCAGAGCCTGTGGAGCCATTAGTGCATCTGCTTCTGGGTCTTTGCCAGATGTTAGTACATTGAACATGTCTTTGGTCAGGGAGAACAAGGTTTCTAGTCATTCCTAGGGGAAGTTCAGTGAGTATGTCTGTTGCTGTTAAAGTAGTTTGTTCTTGTCGAGACCTACATTTCATGGAACAAGTAAGCAAGCGTAGAGTTTTAACAAGTTTAATTAATGCTTCAAAGAAATGTTAAAACTAGAGTGGGTGAGTTTCTGGAGAGCAAGTTTACAGAACAAACTAACCGTGTTAAAAAGAAAATAAATACAAGGCTATGGTGGGTCTTCCGTTTCTAATGAGAATCTGTGGAAGTGCTAAATTAGCAAATTCTCTGGTTCATTAGATAAAAATTGTTGCTCCCTTGCTGATGAATCTACTCCTCTACCTCAATGGCTACTGCAAACCAGGAGAGCTGTGCTGCAGGACTCTGGCTATCAAACCATAAGGGCTACAGCAATAGGCACACATCAGAAGGTAGGATACTGAATGCTCTGTCACTGCACCAGGCTCAGAATGATCTGCTGTATGGATAATGGCAGCAGCGTGATGTTGAAAAGGGAGCTTCTAGAAATAAAATCTAGGCATGTTGAGAATCAATTTCTGCCATCAGAAATTTCATTTATTAGATTTTTACCCCATCCCTCCTAAAAACAGCTCGGGGCGGAATCAAGAAATGATGCCTAGGAACCTTTTCTCTGGATGGATATGACAATGGATGTCGTCTTATCCTTGCTTTCTGTCTAAAAACGATTTGGAAGCGGAAACATTTGCAACCAGAGTATAATAATTGCAGAAGGAAACTACAAATCAATATTTAAATTAGCCTCTGAAAAATGTTTCAAAGATGATAATCCAATGATACAATCTTCAAGGAACATACATAACCTGTTGGGAAATTAATACACAAATGGGTATTTTTAAAATACTACATTATTCTAATTCACTTATTAAAACTGTGCATGTTGGGAAACGAGGCATGCACACAGAGCAAATATGGCGGTGGCTGGTATGCATGTGCCTGACACACACACATGCACAGGGAAGCCGGCTGCTGCGCTGTGGGTCAGCCAAGCCCACTCACACTCTGGCCTGCCCAGCCCACTCGCTCCCCAGCCCTCTCCCATCCCACCCACCCACTCCCTGCCCCACAACCTGCTGGTTCACCCACTTGCCCGCCCCCAGACCAGCCAGCCGGGGTGTGTGGTGTGCCAGAGGTGCCAAGCTGGGTTTCTGGGTGGCAGCTGGGGATTCCCCCCCCCCACACACACACACACATTGGGTGAGTAGGATGGTTTTATTATTCTTTTATGTTTTTCTGTTTATTGGATTTTATTTTTATTTTCTTTATTTTTCTCCCCAACGGGGGAGCATGGCATGGCTTTGGGACGGGCACAGTTTTTGGCAGCAGCAGCCTCAGGCGAGACCCATATTCCTTACATGTATAAGACTAGAGTCTGCATGTCAAAACACCTCAACGCCTGTAAGATCTCTTTGGTGGTGTTGTTTTTAGCCAAGTATATTATAACCTGTATCCATTTTTTGTTAGCTTTTCTGGCTTCACCATAAGGTTTGAGAGCATCTACTGTCCTTCGAGGACAAGAAATCCCCATCATGCTTTCTTCCTTCTAGCTTCTGAACTTTTGGGTTCTAGCTTCAGCGGCTTTGTGGCTAGTGGAAAATTAGTCCATTGGACTCTCATTGGGGAGCAGCAGGACATGAGATGCTGCCACACCTTGCTGTTACGGTTTTTTCCTTATTGTCTTCAGTGGACGTTTGTCTAAGTCTGATTATGCATATCAGTATTTGGTTCTACATGCAAGTTTTTTCCCCTAATCTTGCCACTCTAATCTGTTTTGATCCAAAAATACTTATTGAATTGCAGTTTGACTGTTACCCTCAAGATTTCCCCAAAATTCACTGCTACTGTCTGTGACAATTATTATAGACCCTGCAGGATGGAAATGCAAACTTAGTATAATTTATGATAAAAGCATAAACCAAAAATCAAAAGGACGTTGTCTCTTTCAATTTATTTACTATTTAGAAATCCCAAAGAGGCTGCTGTTTTTCTTTAAACAAATAAAAAAAGATATGGAAAATTAAATTCCTAATCATGCAGGTTTTTTTTAATGGTGTCTTCAAAACTAACAGCAGCCTTCTGGGCATGTTTGTTATTGGAAGCACTGACATTAATAAAAGGAAAATTCATACGTTTATTAATGAGAAATGCTATTTTTAAAGTATCAAATTTGTTTTATGCTTTTATGCTTATTAGTCTTTACAACTAATAAGAAATAATTCCCTCTACTGCAAGGGTCACTGGCTCTAACATCATGTGAAAGAGATCATACTAGACAACCAAAGTGGTCCCCTCCCGCACCCCAAAGTAAATGTGAAACTGGGGAACGATAAAGATAGCTTTTCCTGATCTGTTAAAGACTGCCGAGAGAGGGCTTAGGGGAAGGGTAGAAGGGAAATCCCTGGGAGCTGTGTCAAGGAATTTGACAAGATGCATCAACCTGTCTTCCACGCCTTGTTGCATTGCCCGCCCTTATGATCTCTTCAGCCTCCTAATCTGACATTGACACTTAGGGAATTTTATACACCCACATATTTTTGTTCCACATCCAGGCGGCCATAGGCTCAATGGGAGCAAAATAGAAGTGGATGATCCCTATCCAAACTACTATATGCAAAGCCCTTTAAAGGCTAGCTTCTTTGAGGCATCTAATTTCCTGAGCTCCTTAACACTTTCACTGTAGCTCCCAAGCAGGCCAGTTACCGGCTGCCACCTCATCCAGCCAGCTTCACATCTCCATGGGGAAATTAGGGGCTTCAGCCCAAGGTTCAGGAGATTATTTTTAAAAACTAACCTTTAAGCCAGAGTTTGGACCCTCGGCCCCAAGCCTTTGGTGCAGTCAAGCTTTTTCCTAGTCCTCCTGCTGAGAATGTACCTCTTTAAATCAAAGCAGCAGATTTCAAAATGTTAGGCTTGATGGAACCTCTAAAACAATGAAACTAGTGATAAAACTATAGAAATCAAGAACATAGGCCCAGCCTTAAAGCAAGGCATCAGCCCAATGGCATCATGCTTTGCGGGCTGCTCTGTGACCTGACTGACTGCTCTTTTCACCTCTTTCCCTTCAGGTTTGGCACTGTGGGGAGATGGTAGATGGAGTGTCCTGTGCTGCATAGAGCAGCCTGCTAATACAGGCTTCATCTGCTTCCTTCCTCCTGGAAGGAGTGGGGTAGCCGGGAGGCATCCTCAGCTGCTTGCTTGACTGCTCTGCTGTTTTTGCCCTTTCCATCCAATATGGGGGAACTGGACACTACAGCCAACCAGCCCTTGCTTGATTACAATTTCCCAAAGGATCTTCTACTAAGTGTGCTATTAGAAAAAGCACAGTGTTCAGTCCCCAAAGTCAACATACACTTATAGACAGGAACTCTCCCACCCATCAGTAGGCGGCATCTTTGTGGGGGCCGGATAGGAATCCCTGTGGTCTCAGAGGGGCGGGGGCATGGCTAGGTGCCTGCCTGCCTGCCTGCTCCTCCTCCGTGACCACCTGAGTCCTTTGGCCTATGGCCTGGTGGGGATCTCTGGCGAGGGTGGGCTGTGGACCAGCTTACATAGCCTGCCCCCACCTGGGCAGCCCTCTTTCTTTGATCTGCCCATGACAAGCAGAAAATCCCAATCACTGCAGGTGAGCTTGGGCTGACCCAGGGGGGTGTCCCCGTCCAGGTGGGTGGCTAAGCTATTCTGGCACTTGCAAATCTTGGGGGGAGGGGGTTGGGGAGTGGGTCTGTTCTGTCAGGAGGGACTATGCAGCAGTGGCTCTGGTGGCACCTGGCTGCGTTTTTGACTTCCTGGTTGGGTACAGCGTTTCCCCCACCCCTCGCCCACCACCTCCCTCTCTCTGGTCCCTTGGGATCCTGGGAACCTGTGGTGCAAACCCATGGCAGACCATGCTGGGGGTCCAGCAGAGTGGGGAGCATGGCCTCCTCTACTTGCGGTTTGGGCTCTCTGGGTGTGTGAGGTCTGGGGAGCATGGGGTGAGCTGGACTATGACACCCTCCCCTGGGGACCTGGAAAGGCTACCCCAGTGGAGTCCCCAGTGTCGGTGCTGGTGTAAATAGGAGCGTCAAGCCCTCTTGAAAGGGGCGTGACATGGTGGGGCCCAATTTGAAGGGGCAGCACCCTTCCCTCTCTCATGTGGCTCAGGCTGGCTGGGCACACAGGGCCTGGGTGAGCATGATTGATCTGGGCTGCATACGCCCTCCTGCAGACCCGGCAGGCTGCCCTGGTGGGGTCCCCGATGTTGGCACTGGTCTGGGTGGAAGGGCGTGACATGATGGGGCCCATTTAAAAGGGCAACAAACTTCCCTCATGAGATGGTTACGGACCAGCCACCATCTTGGTAAGGCCATGTGGTGAAGGTGGCCATTTGGGGGGCAGGCCTGGATGGCAGAGGAAGCCATTTTGTGAAGGGTGACCAGTCCAGTGGCCAGCTTTGGAGGGGGAACAAAAGAAATTTAAAAAATTAAGAGAGATAATAAATACCTACAATGTTTATTTCAATATTTCTTACGTACTGGGTGCAACTTTAGGTTAACGTTTATTAAAATATATTTTTTATTTCAACATTCATTATAGTAACTGGTGTTAGCTAACAAAGAAGAAGGCTTAAAGTCAATTAGGAATTCATTGAATTCCAAATCAAGGTAATGAATTATGACAATGAATTATGTTAATAAATGTTTTAAAAAAGAAAATTGGAAATTGATTTATTAAATGGATTAAATGAATGAAAGGGATTAAATGGGTGAGTTGAGGAGAGTGTCCATTACAGTGGTGGTTAGTGAGCTACTATAACGGATACATGTTTTCTCTCTAGCATTTCTGAGCAGGTAAAATGTCAGGTAGGAGGCGATCCACAGGCAACAGTGCTGCCAGCAGGAGTTATGGGCATTGCAGGGGCCCTGTCTGGGACTGGCCTGCAAGAGCCAAGGCCTCAACAGGGTGCTGGACCCAAGGAAGCTCAAAGGATGCAAGTGGTCAGTCAGGATGGCGGATGGGCACTCCTCCAGGAACTCCTGGGGCTGTTTACACAGGCCATCAGGGAGAAGCTCTCTGGGTCTCCTACTAAGTTTGCTATTATTACAAAAAGCAGTGTTCAGTCCTCAGAGTCAACACACACTTATAGAAACAGCTCCTTACTGAGGGGATCCCCTCCACAAATTATAAGACCCTGACCTTCAGTCTCTTACTGGGCTCTCAGCCCTATGATCTCCTGGCCAGCCAGTGTCAAGCTATGCCATAATTGTATAAGATTCTAGGTGAGCTTCCTGCCTGTGGCACCCCTTCTCCCTGGGGCACTCCCTGACAAGGGAAACTCCTTAGCCAGTGGCCTACTGAGCATACTAATCCACTTATTTACTTTATTTCCCTCAGCTGGCCAGAAGCTGCCTCCTGTTCCCAGCTGGAGGAAGTTAGTAGGGCTAATAAGTCTTTCCAAAGGAGCTAGCCCCTGCAAGCACTTACCCCAGATCATATTCTAGTCCTAGTGGTGCCGTCAAGTGCACCACACTTCCAGGTCTGGGGATGCACTAGGAGACTGACTGCTGCATCCTGTGCACACTGAGGGCAGGGCAGGCTTCCTCATGGTTGCAGTTGCTCAGCTAGCGCTGCGGGAGGAGGGGCCCATAGAGGAGGCAGAGCAAGCAGGCCAGAGTGAGTGCTCAGTGCTGGCTGTTCTTGCTGCAGTCTGAGGGCACACCATGCCCACATGTGTAAAGAATTACTTTGGGGACACATTTCTAAAGTCTGTGGTATGGATGACTACTTGTACCGTCTATACCATAGACATAGCAAATGGCAGTTCTCCTTTTTGGGCAGTGGGGGCAGAATTGCTAAAGCCCCTGTGCTGAGCTGTTTAAAGGATGGCTGGGGCGGCTGAATTAGACATCCCCAGGTTAGTAGGCAGGACAGTGCTGCTTCAGCTGATGGCAGCACCCTGCAGGGAGCCACAACTGATGAGGACTTGGCCTGAGGGAGATTTGGACTCAACTGATGGCACCATGATCATACTGCTATTGCAGGCCCAGCCTGGCTGATAAGTTTGAGGGAGGCCTTTGGGCTCCTCTTTAAAATTAAAATTATGTTTTTCCCCCTAGGGTAGGGCCTGGGTGTTGGTGGGGGCTAGCCCCAGGGTGGGACTGGGTG
>QEPC01015561.1:2964206-3000196 GCA_003113815.1 Sphenodon punctatus
GGGGGGGGGGGGGGGGGGGGGGGGGGGGGGCAGAACAGGGACCTAAGTAAAGGTGGGTAGAATGAGGGTCTGGAGACTGGAGGTGGGGTGGGTGGGTGAGTGAGTAGAATGGTAGCATGGGGATTAGGATTGGGTGGGTGCAGAATGGAGATGGGGGCTGGGGTTGGATATTATAATGGGGTTGGGGTGGGATTGGGGGTAGGGGGTAGAATAGGGGTCTGGGGGTGGGATTGGGTGGGTGGGAAGAATGGGGGTCTGGTGGGAATAAAAAAGTGTTGGGGCTGGAAGTAGGAGGGGAGCAATTGGGTGGTTGGTCTAGCGTGAGGGGAGAAGTTGGTGGAAAGAGGTGGCTGTCGTGGGAGACTGCTCTTCTATTGAAGCAACGTTATTGAGCCACAGGAGAGATCTAGTTTGAGACCCAAGCTGGGGCATAGATTCTTTCTGTGTAAAAAGGGATTGGTGCTAGCAAACTCATGCTAATCAGTGTGTTGGCTTCTTTCTGCTGGCAGAGGCATGTTTGTGTGTGAATGCCCCCTGAATTGCTCTGTGATACCATAATGACATGGCGTGTAAACAAGCACACAGGTAAGAGAGATGGCAATAGCAGAGCAAAATCTGCCTTTTCCTTTCCTACACTTTCTTTCCTCTGGCTCATGCCAACACAGGCCACATCTGGGGACGAGGGTGCTATTCAGTCCTTTGCACTTCTTGGCTTGTCTAAGACTCTTCAGTGGGAAATTTTATCTAACCACATTTAAACTCTGCTTTCACCTGTCAAGGTAGGTGAAACTGTTTACCATCACTGAATAGTCAATACAGAGTGAAAACAGACATGACACTAACTCCACTTTAACTCCGCAGCCCTGAAACACGCATAAGAAATGTTAAAGTGGAGTTAGCGTCATGTCTGTTTTCACCCATAGGTAAGAACAAGTTGTTTTGTTCAGTATGGTCACATGAACGTGTCATGTTAAAAACAGTTAAACCCAGTGAAGATGGGTTCCCCGGGAACACCAGTAAAGATCAGTGTTACCATTGCTGTGATGGCGATTGTAATATGAACACCTATCCACTTGAAGATTTATTCCAGTTTCCAGGCTACTAAACAGTTGTCATATGGCAACAAATCCGTCAGAAATTACTCGAGGTTATGCTTGTACCTTGCACGTATAAACCCAGGTATGAAACCAACTCCGGTGGTTGGTGGGGACAGCAGGCAGTGGCTACTTTGTACATACAACACAGCAGGAATGGTCCAGCTCACAAGATGGAGGATGTCCCCTTTCCCAGGGAAATGTCCACAACCCCAAAGTTATAAATAGAAAAGGAAAAACCCTCGTGGGAAAGGGAACATCCTCCATGACATCTTGTGAGCTGGACCATTGCTGTGTGTTGTGCTTCAAAGTAGCCAATTTGGGTTTTTTCTTGCATTTTATTAATCTTTCCTTAAAAGAATGGGTGGGTTTGTGAAAGTTTTTCTTGCTTTCTGCTGAAGCTGCTGCTTCTGATTTGTCCCATGCTAGAAGAGGGAAAGGGAATGCCTCTATCCTGTAAGCTGGGCATTGTCAATTCTCAGTTTTGTAAACAAGAAGCATTGCTTGTTGTCAAAGAGCATTAATGAACAGTTTTCTGTTTGGTTTGAAAGTAGCTGTGTTGAATATGATATGCTAACAACATTTACCTACTTCTGTACAATGGCGTTCATGAAAGTAAAACCTGTATAATTTGCATTTTTGTTTCCTGTGTGATTTGAAGCTTGAGAAACTTGATCTTTGAATGCTTAAATTGGTTGAGATATTTTGGTGGGCTCATAGTGAAAAAAATCATAGTGTAAAACACAGCCCTCTCACTCCCATCAGGAATTAGGGTTTGTCAAGAAGCTTTAGCTTATAAATATGAAAACTAATTCATTGTAATCTTTAAAAAAGGTGTGTTGTGCTGTATTTTGAGTACAGGTTGGTGAAGATTCTTATTTTGGCCAACCTTATTGCTGCTTTTATTCATGCTGCCTTGTTGATTGTTAGGAATGTGTGAATGCGGTTTGGATGTTCGGGGTCAAATCCCCCAAACAGTTTGGCTGCATTCAGATGAGTTTGGGCGTGTTCGGGCGGGAAAAACCTGGCTGGCAGGCCCAGGGAGGAGGGGGCAGCTGAGGAGCAGACTTCCTGGCCCCAGGGGTGAAGAGAGGATTGGACTAGCAGTCAGCCTGCCCAGTCACCATCCCTCCTTTCCTCAGACCACTGGCTTGGCAGTCTGAGATTGGCCATGGCTGCACGAACCCAAAGGGGCTTGTGGTAAGGTGGGCGCAGCAAGTAACAAAAGTCATTGCCCTCCCCGCCTTTCATATCATTCTGAGCTAGCCACTGATTCTGTCAGCAGGCATTTTCAGAACTCTCCCTCTCCCAGCACTTTGTGTTCCTCCCAATTCATTGTCATCCTCCTATTTCATCCATTTCCACACATTTACCTCCATAGTTTCATTTATTTAGATTAGATAGATTTAGATGTTATACCCAGCATTAAGAAGCAGCCACTCCAGCTCCAGGTCCCACCATCAGGATTCTGGGGCCTACGTTCCAGGCAGGGAGGGCTGTCCATCCACGTCAACCAGAAGCTGCCACTCCTGTCCCAGGACCNCTACGTTCCAGGCAGGGAGGGCTGTCCATCCACGTCAACCAGAAGCTGCCACTCCTGTCCCAGGACCCACCATCAGGGTTCTGGGGCCGTCATTCCGCTCACAGGGAGCCGTCATTCCACCACATCAAGAATTTATTTATTTATTTGTTTATTTAATGCATTTATTAGCTGCCCCCCATTCCAATGGCATCCCAGGGTGGCATACAATTCAATAAAAAACAACATTAAAAAATAAATAAAAACATTTTTAAAAATCCAACAATTTAAAACCAAAACAGAGTCGGGATAAACAAATAAAAATGGAAAGGTAAGGGGAGAGATAAAACCCTAACCCACCCTCCCCAAAGGCCTGGGCAAACAGCCAGGTTTTACAAGCCTGCCGGAATGTCAAAAGGTTTGGGGCCAGGCAAGCTTCCTCTGGGAGGGAGTTCCAAAGACACGGCCCGGCTACTGAGAATGTCCTCTCCATTGTGGCCCCCCACTTAACATGGGGGACCTCCAAGAAAGCACCCCCAGCAGACTGAAGGAGCCACTCTGTGACACGGAGAACGAGGCGGTCCCTGAGGTAGGAGGGGCCCAGACCGTGAAGGGCTTTATAGATCAATACCAATACCTTGAACCTGGCTCGGCATCCTATTGGCAGCCAATGCAGAGTCCGGAGCACAGGTGTTATATGCTCCCGATGACCTGTCCCCATCAGGAGCCGGGCCACCGCATTCTGAACTAGCTGCAGCCTCCAGACCACAAACAAGGGCAGCCCCACGTAGGGATGGGTGAACAGAATGTGATTTGGATGTTCGGATGTTCAGTTTGAAACCTGAGTTCGGGTTTGATGGTTCAGTTCAGCTGAGTTCGGTTTGGCCGAACTTAAATGGCGCCATCGAAACCAAAACCGAAACAAAACCTAAACCTCATTTTTAGCTCTGAAAAGATGTTTTTCCCGCCCCTGAATTCATCCGAACATGACCAAACTGTTCGGTCGTTCAAGAGTTTGGTTCAGACATCCGAAAAGACCAAGTTCGGTTCGAACTCCAAACATCCAAACCGCGTTCGCCCATCCCTAGTTCCACATAGAGCACGTTACGGTAGTCCAACCTTGAGGTGACAAAGGCATGGATGAGGGAGGCCAGGTCCGGTCCGGAGACATATGGACGCAGCCTGCGCACTAGATACAACTGGCGGAAGGCGGCCTTTGCCACTGCCTCCACCTGTCGATCCAAGTCCAACACCACTCCCAGACTCCAAACCTGCTGAGCTATAGGAGGGCAGACACCCCCCACCAGAGGGGATGACACCTCCCTCGCCCTCCCCACCACCATCACCTCTGTCTTATCAAGGTTGAGGTTCAGTCTGCTCTGCCGCATCCACTGCACCACGGCCTCCAAACACTGGGATAGCAACGAGACAGCAGGGTCTGGGTCAACTGAAAAAGAGAGGTACAGCTGAGTATCTGAAGCAGCCACTCCAGCCCCAGGACCCACCATCAGGGTTCTGGGGCCTACGTTCCAGGCAGGGAGGGCTGTCCATCCATGTCATCCAGAAGCTGCCACTCTAGTCCCAGGACCCATCATCAGGGTTCTGGGGCCATCATTCCACTCACAGGGAGCCATCATTCCACCGCATCAAGAAACAGCCAGCTACTCCAGCTCCAGAACCCACCATCAGGGTTCTGGGGCCTACATTCAGGTTCAGGCAGGGAGGGCTGTCGTTCCACTTCATTGTCTGCCAATGCTCCACCAATGCCAGCCAGCCTGCAATGCCCAGCCAAGTATGGGTGCCAGCCACCAAGCCCTGGCTGGGCCTCTGCTGCTGCTCCACCGATGCCAGCCAGCCTGCAACGCCCAGCCAAGTAGGGGTGCCAGCTGCAGTTATTGTGCCCTGGCAATCCAATGTCTGCTGCTGTTGCTGATACTACACATCAGCCATTTGCTCCTCCCTCTTGTAAACGGGCATAGCTCAGATGAGTGCACTGGTGGGCAGGGGCTGGGTGTCCATGAGATTCATCACTGGGCAAGGCTTGACCAGTTTTCAGTAGAGCTTCTTGAGATTGGTCGACTATGATGCCAGCCTACAACGCCTGACCAAGTAGGGGTGCCGGCCGCCACCAAGCCCTGACCGGGCCTCTGCCGCTGCTTCACTGATGCCTGGCAGCCTGCAACACCTGGCCACTGCTGCTGGGTCTGAGACGGCCAGCCATGCCCCCACGGGGACTAAGCACCGAGCCTGTCTGCCCAGGCAACCCGGTACCAGGCCCCAAGCCTTTCCAGTCTCTTCTGCTACTGCTGTTTCTCCAATGGCCTGCCATACCCTCATGGGCCCCCCTGGAGCACCCCAAACCTCTGTTGCAGCTGAAATTTCCAAATGTTCGGGGGGGGGGCCAAACTCCACGGAACTGAACCCATGAACCTGAACTATGTTTTTAGTCCAAACTCCGGTCTGTTTGCACATCCCTACTGATTGTGTATGCCATAAAAAGTAAGCCAAGGTGTTAGATGTAGATGTTCCCCACAGTGGTTCCTGAGGGACAGGTTGTCTGGGGAGGACACAGATGGCATTCTGGGATGGGTGCAGGAAGAAGTACATCTAACAAACATGTAGATTTTGACACATTATTAAAGTTGTTAAGGATGACACATTAAACATGCATCATGTAAAAAGGTGAAAGCAGCCAGACATTGTTTTAAAAGTGCATGTCAGAGGTGGGGAATCTTTTCTCTCCCAAGGACCAATTACAGCATTTATGGTGTGCATGTTAGGATTCCACATAATACTGTTTTCCTGCATTTTCCATGCATTTTGGTGTGTCTTTCTTTGAATGCCACATGGTGGGTTGTGTGCATGTTCTATTCCATTGATCATGATAATGTAAGTGTGCAATTTCCTGCCTACTGTTGAGTTGACTCTGCTCACCGTTGGGTTGGCGCTGCCCTCTGCCTCACCAGCCTCAGAACCCATCAGCTGCCACTGGTTTTAACTGTGCAAATACACAGGGGGCAGTGCATTACAAGCATGAAAGGTGCAAGCTCACCAACCCCCTGCCCACCAACACAACGGCACAGTCAGCACTCATTGTGTGTGTGGGGAGGAGGGGGCATTTTATGTGTGTGTAGTACTTAGGTTCTTACCCCCTCCCCTGTTCATTACAGCTGCCTGTGCGGCCCAAGGCCAGCCCTGTAGAGTTTATTCTATCTAGTCTCTCCAGATGTGTGAAAAAATAAAGGGCATGGCTAGTTACCCTTATCCTTGCCACATGGACCTGCCTGCTGTTATTCTCATCGTAACCAAGCCAAATACGTGCACTTGAGACCTTGCATCTTCATGAATGTTAGACCCCTTGTCTCTCCCTCTGTTCCCCCTTCCTATTTTATTACTTTGTAAAGTGCCAGGTACACTGCTGGCGCTATATAAATGTTTGTTAATAATAAATAATAATAATAATAATAACAATAATATATTTCCCCAGCAATTTTTCTTAAGGCTTCAGTAACTCCAGTCTCAGAAACGGTTAATTTCCAATTATCAAAAAATCAGAAGCAGCTCTAGTAATAGGTCAGGATAGGCAATGTCAAGATAAATAAATCTGCATCTTGGTAGAATTCTAATTTAAAAAATCTGAAATCTATGTATTTGAGTCACAGGCAACTAACATCAGCTTTCCAGATACCTGACCCCTAACCCCACTCTGTGGGGGTTGGTTGCGTGGGAGGGAGTTAAAGGTGATTCTGTGGGGATGGGGGTGTAACATTTAGGCCTTGGGGAAATTTGGCCTAGCAACATCTTATTACTTTGTTTCTCCTGTCCTCCAATGTGTTATTTGAATAAAAGCCCTTTCCCCATCTAGTTACTCAAATAATTCCATAACTTAAATTTTAGTCACTTAATCTTACTAAATAAAATAATCAAAAGTACAGTACAATAAAGAAACCGAGTTACAAGTATTAGATATAAAAGTAAGATAGTTGGATATAAAACAGAGAAGTTTATTCCTTTGCAAAGACAGATAGAACAGTGACAGTGTCCAAGTAGACACTGAAATCACTGAACATGGCAAGGTCTTTTATAGGATTCCTTGTATGGCAAGAATGTATGACATAAAAGTGAAAGGTGGAAAGCATCCAACTGTACCAGCTCTATGCAGTTCCACACTAACTTCAGTTACTCTGTGACTTTTCCCCTGGTTTCTCTTAGCTAAGAAAAAACTCTTCCTCTATGCAGAATCTGTATGAAACAAAGACACCTTAGGCAATCTAAATCGAGAGGGCGTAGGGGAGGAGAAAGGATTCTATGAGAGGGTGGAAGAGAAGACTAATTTTAAATTTGGTTTTTTAATCTTGTGTACTGTTTAATTGTTTGGATTTTTTTTTGTGTTTTTGCGATGACAAAATCTGACGGCAACCACCACGGTTTCCTGCATCATAATGAATTGCATGAGTAGAGAGAATTGCCATTTCATGTGTAGGTCTCTTTTGGCTTTCACATCATTCAGAAGATCTTTGTGTAACTAGAGTGGTTTCTTTCATTTCCTTCCATATTTCCTCTGTATGGGTTTGACTTGTATTTGTGCCTCTAATATTTCTTCCTTTAGATACTGCTAGCTTTCCTGGACTTCTGTTTCCTTTAGTTTTCCAACCATGTAATATTGCCTACTGGCTTTGAGTTTGCTCAAGCATGCTTTTATGAAATTCATTACTGACACTTTGCAACTCTTTCAAAGACCAGTTAGTGTGCAGTTCTCCCCTACACAAGGAAGGAGCAGTGCATGCTGGGATTTACTTTAGTTTGACTGCATCTCTGTATAAAAATAAGAGTGACTCCTGCTTGTATTCTAGACCATTATTGGTCTAATTTAAAGTTTGAGTATCCTTGTTGTAGAACATGGTGCCTAACAAAAGACCCATCGACCAGTCTTCTGGAAGCATTTACATGGCCCACAGGAGTAACTCAGATCATCTGGGATCTCCGTTTAATTTTAAAAAAGTAAACTCCTAGCCCTCAGGGCAACAATTTTGATGAGCCACAAAAGTTGTGAACTCCATTACCTCTAGTAATCTCCTTGGACCGTCCGCTAAAAAGTTTAACAGTGGCATTTCGGGGTTTCAACACTCTCAGTCGCTGATCATCTGAATGGAGATTGGCTAAGGGACAGAATGGAACAAAGAGGTCATGGAGATTTGGAGATGCTTAAGGGAGGGTAGAGAAAAGGAGATAAAGACAGTGAGGAGAGAGGAAAAGGATGATAGAAAAGGAAAAAAAGTCACAGATTGCAGCATTAGGGGAAAGAACAGATTCCTTTACTGAGCACTGAAACACCTCAGTACTAAATAAACTAAATTTGGTTGTTATGTAAGAGGTCAGATGCTTTACTTGATTGGTGTGAAATTCCAAGGAGCAGTGGGAATTCACGGTTTATAACAGAGATAGGAGCTCGAAATGTATTTATGGCCTGTCGGATAGAATACAAAGATGGCGTTTATCCTCTCTGAATCAGACATGCACCATTGGTACTGTTAGTAAATAGCCCCATGACTCCCTAGATAGTGAGGGATTGTTGTAGGCTTTGGGTAAAAACAGATGTGCCGGTGGCCTGCTTTGGCCTGGGGTCCACTGGCATGTCTGTTGTGGCACCACCAGATGTTGGCCACAGTGACTGCCGGTGGGTTTTGAGGCTGGTGGGGCAGTGAGCGGGTTGAATTTGTTGCCGGTGGGCCAGCAGGCCTAGGGACAGCACCTGGCCCAGGGGTGGCACCTGGGCAATGGTAGGCGGAGCTGAGACAACAGTAGGCCAGTGACATGGCCTAACTCAGAAGCAAGGAGTTTCCATGGTTAAAATTGAATGGATGTTTACATTATATTGCTGGGAACTCCTTGCTGCTGCGTGAAGCACTTCCACTGGGGGATAGAGAGCCCTCTTACTGGGGTCCTATCCACTCTCTCATTCCCACCAGGTCCAAATTAACCATAGCAGACTAAAAAAAATATATCATGTTGCCATCGCCTACGTTTATCCTGAACCCTCGAATCCTCAATTTTCATGGCATGCTTGGCCACCTGTAGTCTTCTGAAGGTGTAGGCTTTGGGACAAGCCTTCCTTCTGGCTTGGATAACTGGAAGGACTTAGTTAGCTCCCTGTCCTGCGACAAGTCAAATCAGAAGAGAATGAAAGGGAAGAGAAGGACAGGACAGAGGAGAAGTAGGAGGGAAAGGGTTTTGTTTTGGCGCACGAGAAGAGGAAGGGGAAGACCAAAAAAGGAAGCAGGAAGACCAAAACTCTTCCACTATGGCTAAATAGGGAGGAGAAGGCTATTAGACCAAAAAAGGCATCCTTTAAGAAATGGAAGGGTAGTCCCAATGAAAGAGCATAAACACTGGCAACGTAAATGTAAAGTGTTACGGCAGGACAAGAGAGATTTTGAAAGGAGGCTTGCTAAAGAGGCAAAAACAAGCAACAAAACCTTTTGCAAATACATGAGAAGCAAGAAGCTTGTTTGGGAGTCAGTTGGGCCATTAGAGGACAAGGGAATAAAAGGGGCACTCAGGGAGGATAAGGACATTGCAGAGAAGCTGAATGAGTTCTTTGTATCAGTCTTCACTGCAGAGGATTTGTGGGAGGTACCCACATCGGATCCTTGCTTTGTGGGTGAGGGATTGGAAGAGTGGTTAAAAATGAATGCGACGTTGGAGGATGTTTTAGGACAAATTGACAAACTGAATACTAACAAGTCACCAGGGCCAGATGGCATTTACCCCAGAGTTCAGAAGGAACTCAAATATGAAATCGCAGACCTACTGTTAGTAATTTGTAACCTGTCACTAAAATCTGCCACTGTACCTGAGGACTGGAGGGTGGTAAATGTAACCCCGATATTTAAAAAGGGATCCAGAGGCGATCCTGGAAACTACAGACCAGTAAGTTTGACGTCTGTGCCAGGCAAAATGATGGAAACCATCATTAAGGACAGAATTACACGGCATGTTGACAAACATGGCTTAATGGGGACGAGTCAACATGGATTTAGTAAAGGTAAGTCATGCCTCACTAATCTGTTGGAATTCTTTGAGGGTGTAAATAAGCATGCGGACAAGGGAGATCCAGTAGATATAGTGTACCTGGATTTCCAGAAAGCATTTGATCAGGTTCCTCATGAGAGATGCTTGAGAAAATTAAGAAGTCATGGGATAGGAGATAGTGTCTTACTATGGATCAGAAACTGGTTAAAAGATAGAAAGTAAAGGATTGGACTAAATGGTCAGTTTTCACAATGGAGAGATGTAAAAAGTGGTGTGCCTCAGGGATCTGTATTGGGACTGGTGCTGTTTAATGTATTAATTAATGATTTGGGGAAAGGGTGTTAAGAGTGAGGTGATCAGATTTGCAGATGACACCAAGTTATTCAAGGTAGTTAAAACACAAGCAGACTGTGAGGAACTGCAACAGGATCTTACGACACTGGGTGCCTGGGCATCTAAATGGCAAATATTTAATGTGCACAAGTGCAAAGTGATGCACGTAGGGAAAAATAATCCAAACCACGTGTACACAATTCTGGGTAATAAGCTAGGAGTTACCACTCAGGAAAAGAATCTGGGATGGTTGTGGACAATACAATGAAATCCATAGCGCAGTGTGCAGCAGCAGTCAAAAAAGCAAACTGAATGTTAGGAATTATTCAGAAGGGGATAGAGAATAAAACTGAGGATGTCATAATGCCTCTATACAAATCAATGGTGCGACCGCACCTCAAATATTGTGTGCAGTTCTGGTCGCCCCATCTCAAAAAAGACATAGCTGAACTAGAAAAGGTACAGAGAAGGGCAACAAAAATGATCAAGGGCATGGAAGGGCTCCCGTATGAGGAGAGGCTTGGTAGGTTGGGGCTCTTCAGTTTGGAGAAGAGACGACTGAGAGGAGATATGATAGAGGTCTATAAAATCATGAGTGGTGTGGAACTAATAAACAAGGAGCAGTTATTTACCCTCTCAGCTAGTACTAGAACTAGGGGACACTCCATGAAACTCATGGGTGGCAAGTTTAAAACAAATAAAAGAAAATATTTTTTCACTCAGCGTATAATTGGGTTGTGGAATCTACTGCCAGAGGCTGTGGTAAGGGCCAGTACTATAGCTGAGTTTAAAAGAGGTTTGGACAGGTTTCTGGAAGATAGGTCCATTAGCAGTTATTAGCCAGACAGGATCAGGGAACATGACGGGAGCTGGGGGAAAACAACAGGGAATGGATCCCCCCATTGTGACCTGTTGGGTGCTTCTCCCAAGACACCGTGATTGGCCACTGTTGGAGACAGGATGCTGGGCTAGATGGACCACTGGTCTTACCCAGTATGGCACTTATTTTCTTAAGGGGAAGAGATGGGTTTAGTGGGGGACAGGGAAAAGAGGTCTCCTTGTTGTCTACAGCCTTCTCTTCTGCTATGCTCCTACCTACTTTCTCCTCTGTTCACAAGGAGAGCAGTTGCAGACCTGTATAGCAACCAAACACGCCCCATTCAAACCAGCAGTACCTACACTGTATCCCAGGAAGCCAACTGCCTGTCCAAGCAAACAGGCCTTTTTAAAAAGTTTGGCCAGTTTCAGGGGTGCATTGCCACCAGACCAGGCCCACAGACCAGCATCCCCAGTACCTACACTGTATCCCCGTCAGCCAAATGCCCGTCCAAACACAATGGCCCTTGTTAAAAATGTTGGCCAGTTCCAGGCCTGTGTTGCCACCAAGACAACCCCATCAAAACAGTAGCCTAGACATACAGCAAGATGAGGTCAGGGGGTATCTTTTGCATGCTGCCTGGCCCCAGGGCTGAATAAACCAAATTTAAACAATGTATTTCTGTTTCTCAACAAAACCCCAGGCAAGATTCTCAAAATCACACAGTCACAGCAGAGAGTCCAGAAACTACTTTCCAGCAGCAGGGAGCAGCAGTGAAACAGCGAAGGGAGGGACCATTAAAAAAAAAGTAGCCATGACCAGTAGACCCACAAATTCACAAAATGGCCTCTCTACTCATGCTTAGGAGGGGAGAAGGAAAGCATCAATGCATCATGCAAACCCAAAGCAAGCAAAGCAAACCATCTTAAGGCAACAATGTTATGTGCCGTCCTTAGCACACCATAAAGGACTAGTGAAAAAGCCTGCCACAACATCCCAGCAAACTGCAAAGGGCGGGGCCTAAAATGCAAGCAACATTCCAGCAAAGATTGGACTGGAAACTCTTTCTTCCATCCAAGGCCCTAGTTCCCTCACCTGAAAACCAGAAAGCAGACAATTTACGTATAAAACAGGAAAGGGACCAATTTTAGCCAAGAGCAGCCATGGCCAGTGGGGCCCCAGAAAATGGCCACGTCCTTTGCACATGCTTGGGGGAGGAGGGGGGAAACCAGAAGTGCACCAGCAAACACAAAACAAGGAAAAGCAAACCACTGAAACCATATCTTAACCCAACCATATTATCCTCAGCACGTCACAAAAGCAGCAGTGGAGTTCCACTTATCCCCCAAAACATGGTTCACTTCACATCTGTTGCACCCCCTCCCCATTGTCTCCCAGTGCACCCCCCTCCCCCAGCCCCACTCCCCAGCCAGACTCCCTGAGTCCCCACTCCCTCTCCATTGTCTCCCAGTGCACCCACTTCCCCCAGTCCCATTTCCCAGCCAGACTCCCTGAGTCCCCCACCCCTCCCCCATTTTCTCCCAGTGCAACCCTCCTCCCCATTCTCCAGNCCCAGCCAGACTCCCTGAGTCCCCACTCCCTCTCCATTGTCTCCCAGTGCACCCACTTCCCCCAGTCCCATTTCCCACCCAGACTCCCCAAGTCCCCCCCACTTCCCCAGCGTTTTCCCCAGTATTCCCCCCTGTCCCCCCCAAGCAATTTACTCACCACCACTTCAAGTAAGGCAGCAGGATGGCACACCATTTGTTTACTGAGCACTGGCAGCAGCAAGACAGCTGACAAGTAGTCCTTTGGGACAAACCTGGACCACCAAGGAAAGGAGGCAACCAAGTCTCAGCAGCAGAGACACAGCGAGCCAGGACACAGTCTCTCCACAAAATGGCCACAGCTCAGCAGTGCACGAAAACAGCTCTCGTGCTCACTGACTGAACATGCATGCCAGTCCCTGCCTGAGTGTCGCCTCAGTCTCGACTCCACTCCCGACCTTGTTTTTGTGTGCTTGGGCGCCTACAATTGGCACCATTTGAAAAGTGAGCCAATAGGGCTCTAACGTCTGCCCCCTAGTGGATGGGAACTACAGTTTCCCATTTACGTGCTTGGATGGTTCCCCCCAGCTGCCCAAGTGCGTTCCAGCTATTTTTTGTCCCTTATGGGACTCCTTTCTGCTTCCCTCACAGTCAGGCTCCCTGATTGCAGCTAGCCTGCAATGCTGGTCCTGGCCACAAAAGATGCATGCGCAGTTTCCAGCGGGGCCTCCTCCACTCTGAAATTGAGCAGCGGCGGATGCTGGGGGCCCAGACTAGTCTTCTGTGACCTGCAGAGGATCAGAAATTGGTTCTGTCCAGCATGCAACTCGATAAGCAGAGGGGAGCACAGGGGGGCAGTGCCCCTGGTTTCCTCGGGTGCGCACCACGCCTGGTTGGCCCACTTTTGCCCTGGGGTGGGTAGCCCAAGCTCTGTCCTCGGAAAATCTCCAACAATGTGGGCTAGCATACCTGTGTGGCCCCACCATACCTGTTTTGGGTCAAAGACTGCCATGGACGGCTGTCATGGCTGTCCATCATTGGCCACCATGGCTGTTGGGAGCAGGATGCAAGCAATGGGATGGCTCTTTGGCCACAGGCACGTGTGTCCAGTGCCCCGACATAGCCTGGGCCATGTCGACTGTGGTTTCCTGACCCAGGCTGGGCCAGGGAGTTGCTGCGCCAGTCACATGTCTTATTTTACCCTTTGTTTCAATGTGCAGAATTTCCATTGTGCCACCTTTTGGAAGATTCCATGCCTTTTGTAAAAGTAGAAGAGCATATTTTTTTACAGGCAAATCAGTCCCATGTTTCAAGAACTGATGTATTTTGGTGTTAAGTCTCCAGCATTCAGCCTCAAAGAGAATAAATTAGGAACATTTGCTTGAATTTGATTCACTAGCTTATGGTGGTTTCCGATGCAAAAATGGCAGAAAACTGGTATTGTTTCCACTGAAAAATGTTTTTAATTTATGATTTCTCCTTCCAGACTAAACAGCTAACATCCCATAGAGACAAAGCATCACCCTAGTGAAATGTGGCTCTGACACTGACTGGCTGCTAAAACTATAAGCCTGCCCAAGAGAGGAAAACTTTGACATAGACTAACAGAAAAAAGACTGAAAGAAAAAAAAAGAAAAGAAAAAAAAAGGGGGGGGGGGAAAAACACAAAATGATACCAAACACAATTCAAATACAGGAAAGATCCACAAATAGGAAGGAGGGGAAACCCCACTGAAACCAGAGAAAATATTGGTGCAATAAGAGGCAATTCTGATGTATGAAGCATGAACTTGTGATTTTCACCATCATATGAAATTATGGATAACATAAGCCATTTTTACATGGACACCCCTTCTCCCCTGCTTGGTGTTCAGGTGGGTGTTCGGGGGGGGGCATCTGTGTAAATGGCGAGCAGTGGGTGGGGGGATGGGTGTCCACTGAGTGTTCGCCCATGTGAACACCGAGCAAGATGGGTGGGGGTGAATGCGTGCTCCTGCGGAACGCCCACCTCCACCCATAGAGCCCTCCAGAAAACCTGTGGGTGGAGGTGGTTGTGTGTCTGTGTAAATGGCCAAAGACCCACCTCCACACACCACGGCGAAACACCCATCCACCTCCATCAGTGTAAAAGGGGCCATATTGTGGGTATATTTAAAATATAGGCTGAATATCATTATGGCCACAAATCTAGATTAAAGTGAAAGATGACATTTACTTCAGGACATAAATGATCACTTGCAAGAAAAAAAAATGTCATACTGAATCTCGGAATTGTAGGGTTGGAAATGACCTCAAAGGGTCATCTAGTCCAACCCACTGCTCCATGACAGAATAGCCCTGCCTACAGCATCTTCACCTACAAAGCCCTTCACAACCTTGCTCCCCCGTACCTCTCAGCCCTAATCTCCCTCTGAACCCCTGTTTGAGCACTCCGCTCCTCTTCCATCCCTCCCCTCACCCTCCCATGCTCCCCCAACCGCCTTCATCCATTCTCCCTCGCTGCCCAGCATGCCTGGAACTCCCTCCCTGCCCACCTCTTCCTTTTCCCCTCCCATTGTACCTTCAAGTCCCTCCTCAAAACCCACCTCTTCCGCTCAGCCCTTCCTAACCCCTGCTAATCATCCCCACCCAGAATTACCCCCCACCTGTTATCTGCAAACTCCCATTGTACTGAAACCAAGCCAAGAACGTGTACCTGAGTTCTTGCATCCTCGTGAATGTTGCATCCCTTGTCTCTCCCTCTGTTCCCCCTTCCCCGTCTCCCCTAGATTGTAAGCTCTCGGACAGGGACCGTGTCTATCTTATTCTCTGTAAAGCACCTGGTACATCGCTGGTGCTATATAAATGCTAATGCTGATAATAATAATAATGTTTCCATGACAATGAACTTTCCTTAGTGACAGATCATCCAGGATGTTAAACTCTTTAATGATTAAGAAGTGTACTGCTACCTGGTTTGTCACCACATGGGTGACACTAAAACCAAAAGCAATGTACAATGGCATTTACAATCAGGCTATAAGTACTTTCTGTATTTTTCCACATCTTCTGGTGCACTGCCATCTTGGCAGTCACATGGGAAGCATGGTGCAATAGGCCCGATTTATGTTGAGGCATGGCATGTTGAATCTGCCACTTGATTCTTTTGCAAGAGCCCAATGCAAGTTTTAACTGTTCATAGCATGCATGAAAGTCACTCTGTGGTGTTTTGGAGGTGGGAGGTTTGGTGTTACAGATTGAAGATGTAATTGTGAGCAGCTAAGAATTCAAGGATGCCCAATCCAGGTCTCCCTTCCCTCCAACCACACAGACACTTCACTGCAAGTTAACAGAATCAATACATTGGGCTATACTGCTCTGGTCTCCCCTTTGCAAATTCCATTCTTCCACTCAATCCCTCCCCCAGGATTAGGCTCTTGAAGCTGCTAGGGAAATAACAATGGCCGACCATGTTATTTCTATAGATGGTTGGGAGGTTAGCCAGCAGTGTTGCAGAGATGCTAAACCATGTTTTACTCTCTCTTGGCCAACAGATCCACAACCATGTCCCATCAAAGACAAGGTCCACACATCTGGTTCAAGAGTTTTTGGAAGACCATGCTTAAACAGGCTGCAGGAGCTTTGTTTTGAAGGATGAAAGGCAGGAAAAAGAAAGGATCCAGATGAAGAATTTGGACCAGCAGGAAAAAGCCAAGGTTGGAGGACCTTGAATGGAAGGAAAGGTTTCTGAATGGAAAGCAGATGTGCATAATTTGGGTGCAACAGTTGGACAACGCTTCAGAGCAACAGAGCTCCAGGACTTCTCTGAGTAGCTGTCCAAATCTATCTAGGACTGTTTTTCCATATTCTCAACAAGCAAACAAATGTGCTGGAGAAACGTTCACTGGAACCACAAACCGTTCTGACTTCTCCTCCTACACCAGCATGTCTAAACCTAAGAACAAGGGCTACTTTTTCAAATACTTGGCAGGATTACCCATATAGCAGTCATCCCACACCTGCTCCAGTAATATCTATTTTCAAGGGTCTATTTTCAACAGTTGTAAAGTGCCAGCTATTGTCGGCATTATATAACTAGACAGCAAAAACATAACCTCAAGCTTAATATTGGGCATACACCTAGCACACTCAGAGCCCAGCAAAGACACTGCGCAGTCACCTGATTTGACCAGCCACAATATGAATTTGTGCAGCAATGCAAGTGGGGGACTGTGCTTGACAGACCCCTAAGAAGGGCTGCTATAAAGCTGAAGGGCAAAAAATGACCTTTTGGTATAAGATTAACTTGGTGTACATTCCAAGCATTGCAACTTTCCTTTTTCTGGGCTGGGGTGGACTGGATCCAATTTGGGTGACCCCTTCCTAAAGCAGGAATGTAGCTTAAATCCTAGTTTTTGGGGCTGGTGGCATTTGCTCCTCTGTCGATTTTCAGGGAGGGCGGTGGCTGGCATGCACCACAAAACATATACAAAAGAAAGGTAGCATCACAACCCCTTAACTGAAAAAAATGTACAGGAATCACTTCTCAAAACCACACACTTTTATTAACTGTTACTCTGTCTAGCTTTTTCAAAGGAAAGTGAGTAGGCATCATGAACAGCGCCCTAGGTCAGTGCACCAGTTTTGGCAAAGTGAAAACAGACATAACGCTAACTCCACTTGAACACTGCTTTAACATTTCTTATGCATGTTGCAGGGCTGCACAGGGCACCAATCCAGCCCTGTAACATGCCTAAGAAATGTTAAAGTGGTGCTTAAGTGGAGTTAGCATCATATCTGTTTTCACCCACTGTTTGCTGGGTCCAGAGGAGGGTCATATTTTGTAGGCAATGTATAACAGGAGACATCACCATTAGTCTCACAGAGACTGGAAGAACACAAGAAAAGATTATATCTAAAGGGGTATTTTTTAGCAGTCCTTGCTAAGGATATGTGGATTCATCGCCACCTAGTTTTGAGTGCTCCAGAATTGCATTCTACCAACAGAAGCAACTGCTGAGCTTATGACTGAAACACTGTGGGCTTTGGTATTGGTCATCATGACTTAAAAACAGACTAGGCATAGTGTCCAAGAACAATAAAGAGGTCGCATGGACACACCTTTGAACTCACTAGTGGTTCATAGTCCATAAACCACCTGCTCCATTACAGTTGAAAGAGAATGAATTTTGCAGCATCAATGTCACTGAAGTGTCCTGTGTGGTCTACAACAGACTTCAGGACCATGGAGAAAAATCCCTTCCTGTTGCTATGTGTAGAGTCAGCATAGTATGCAGAGACTGGGAGGAAAGTATAAGAAAATGCTTGCTGTCAGCACCAATGCAGCTGGAGAAGCCCATTCTTTGAATCTCTCTGCTGCCTTTGACGCTGTTGACCACTCACTCCTGCTTGAATTGCTCCACTCCCTTGGATTCCAGGATTCCGTCCCCTACTGGTTCTCCTCCTACCTTTCTGACCGTTCCTTCAATATATCTCTTCCTAACTCCTCCCCCTCCTCCTCCCTACCCTTCTCGGTCGGGGTTCCCCAAAGCTCCATCCTTGGCCCTCTCCTTTTCTCTATCTACACCCTATCCCTAGGCAAACTCATTGCCTCCCACGGTTTCCAATACCACCTATACGCTGATGACACTCAACTCTCTCTCTCCACTCCTTCCCTCTCCCCCTCTGTTCAAGCTCATCTCACCAACTGCCTCTCTGTATGACGGAGGCCTGGATGTCTCAACGCCAGCTCAAACTGAACATGGCGAATACTGAACTCCTGATCTTCCCTCCCAATCCTTCCTCTCCTTCTTCCCTGTCAATTACCATTGATGGGGTCTCTATCCTCCCTGTCCCCCAAACTCGCAGCTTGGGCTTCATCTTTGACTCGCACCTTACCTTCAAACCTTACATTGACTCCGTGGCCTAATACTGCTGCTTCTCCCTCCACAACATTGCCAAAGTCCGCCCTTTTCTGTGTCTCCTCTGCCAAAACTCTCATCCACGGCCTAGTCATCTCACGCCTCAAATACTGTAACCTCCTCCTCGCTGGCCTTCCCCGTTCCCACCTCTCTTCCCTCATCTCTGTTCAAAACTCTGCTGCCAGGATCATTCACCTAGCCCGTCGCTTTGATCATGTGTAGCCTCTCCTCTTTTCTCCTCACTGGCTCGCTCTTCCTGAGCATATTCTGCACAAGCTCCTCGTCTTCACCTACAAAGTCCTTCACGATCTTGCTCCCCCCCACCTCTCTGCCCTGATCTCCCTCCGAACCCCTGCTCAAGCACTCTGTTCCTCTTCCATTCCCTCCCTCACCCTTCCACGCCTCCCCTGCTCCCCCAACCACCTTTGTCCCTTTTCCCTCGCTGCCCCGCACACCTGGAACTCCCTCCCTGCCCACATTTGCTTTGCCCCCTCTACCTTCTAATCCCTCCTCAAAACCCACCTCTTCCACTCTGCCCTTCCTAACTCCTGCTAAGCATCCCCACCCAGGTTTATTCCCCACCTGTTATCTGCAAACTCCCAACTTACTAAAAACCAAGCCAAGAACATGTACCTGAGCTCTCGCATCCTCGTGAATGTTGCATGCCTTGTCTCTCCCGCTGTTCCCCCTTCTGTCTCCCCTCCCCCTGTCTTCTTTAGATTGTGAGCTCTCAGGCAGGGACCGTGTCTATCTTGTTCTCTGTAAAGCACTAGGTACATCACTGGCGCTGTATAAATGCGAATAATAATAATAATTGCTGTCTCTATGTCTCCTAGCCACATGGCATGTTTCAACAGCACTTTGTTGAGCAACCACAGATGAGATGTGGGTGCCAATCTGGTCTGCCATGGATCTATAGTTGAATGAAGTAGCCATCTTCCAGAGCACAATGTAATCTGGCTTTCCACTGGGGTAGTGTGGTGCATTAGTCCCATTGAAAGCTTACACAGCATTTGGAAGACTTGGGGCTATTTTTCATCATCACCCTCTTTCTGCACAAGATTGCCTAGTAATTAGTTTCTGTGGTGGACCACATGTTTTGTTTGAGCAGGCTTGTCTTCTTGGGCAAAAGAAAGAACTTCTCTAATATTTCTGTAATTTGCCTGTTTGGTCAGATGTTCTGTAATAAATGAGAAAGGGGACTTTCCTTACCTGTGAACTCCTGTTCTTCTCTCCAGCCTGTACCGATGAGTTATTTCCCTCCCTCACTGTGCAGTAGGCAGAATCAAATGACTGACAGCCTCTGCCAAACAGGAGGGGCGTACCCTCTCACCAGCTTCCCAGGATAAGACTGTCAAAGCTAGGAAAGAAAACGATCATAACCATTAAACGCTATAACCATCAAACACTGAGAATGGCAACCAGTAACAGGAAACAGATAGGGCAGGGGTAAAAAGGCAGAGCTATTCCCATTCCCGAACTTAGCTCTCTACAGGCCTCACAAAAGAATCTTTGATGGGAAGGGCCAGGCTTGCACCCTGCTGGAGAGAAGAACAGTAATTCACAGGTAAGGAAATTCCCTCTCTCAGCGCAGTGTCGACAGCCTGGATTGATGGGAAGTCCCAAAGCAATGCCTTCCTGAGGGAGGTGGATTCACACTCAATCCAGCAAAAGGAGGAAACATGCTCTATCACTGATGGATCCTAATCCTGATTTTATATCTGTAGTACTCTCTGGAGCACCCAGCGACCAAAAGCCACCTCTGCTGATGCCAGAGTCTCTGCTCTGTAGTGTCTTGTAAACAAGTGCATTGAAGACCAGGTAGTGGCCCTACAGATTTCCTCCAGAGAGACCCTGCCTAACAGGGCTGAATTAGATGCCACTCCTCGCAGAGAATGGGCCGTAAAGGGGAGGCAAGTTGGCTGCTTTGTAGGCTTCCAAAATGCAGTATCGAAGTTACCTGGTTAGAGTAGATTTGGTTTCCATTTCTCGATGCCCCAAAGGTGATGAAGAGCACCAAAACATCCTGAAATGGACTAGTTCTAAGTACGTACATTTAAAAAAACTTCCTTACATCCAACATATGCCACTTCTTTTCCTTAGGGCACCGAGGATTGGGGCAGAAGGAAGGTTTAATTCCATGTGTGTCTATGAAAACTAGTTAACTTTAGGGATAAAGACTGGCTCGAGCCTCACGACTATCCTGTCCTTATGGAAGATACACAATTCCAGATCCAAGGAAAGGGCTCCCAGCTCTGAAACCCTCCTAGCTGATGTTATGACTATAAGAAAAACTGGTTTTAATAAGGAGGAGCAAAAGAGGAACCTGATTAAGAGACTTGAAAGGGTGATGCATAAGGGCCCTGAGAGCCACATTCAGCCTCCAAGATGGGAACCTGGGGTGCGCTGGTGGGCAGATAAGGTTGGCTGCTCTAAGGAACCTCTTGACATGAGGGTGCAAAGAAATTGAGAACTGGTTCCTACAGCTTATGACACTCTTAGAGTGCCATGATGTGGCACTTCAGGGTATTGGCTCTAAGCCTCAATTCTAAGGCTGCTTAAAGGAATCACAGTACCTCACAGACACCTGCATCCATCGCACCGCACTGCACCCATTGGTGGCACACCAAATCGACGAACGTTGCCCAAGTTGAACCATACATTTTATTGGTGGAGGCTCTGCAAGAGACTAGCAGAGTGTCCAACCAGTTTCCTGAGTATCTCCTGGAACTTAGGCCACTTTCAAACATGCCCCCTCCCCGGGGCATATTCTGGCTGTGAGGGAAACGTGTAGCCAGGATATGCGCAGGGATCGACTGCTCTGAAAGTGCCCCCCTCCCCCCACCGGCACGACTTTGCTGGCAGAGATGCTCAGGAATGCAGAGCAGGAAACCAAGCTCGGCATCCCTGCGTCTCTCTGCCGGCAAAGCCGTGCCGGGGGGGAGATGTGCTTTCAGACCAGCCGATTTCTGCGCATATCCTGGCTGCGCATTCCCTCCTGCAGCCAGAATAAGCACGAGTGGGGGATATGTCTGAAAGTGGCCCTAGTTGTGATCTCTCAACAGCCAGGCATAAAGAAAGCTTCTGTGGGCATAAAGAAAGCTTCTGCGGGTTTGTATGCAGGATAGAACCCTGTATCAGCAGAACTTGTCACTCCAAGAGGGGTAGTGGATCTGTGGCAGAAATGTTGGTTACATCCGAGTGCCATGGTCTCCTGGGCCAGTAGGGAATCACTAGGATCAAGGCCGCACTTTCTTTCCTGGCCCTCTAAAGGACCTGAGGAATGATTGGAATTGATGGGAAGGTGTACAGAAGGCTTTTGGGCCACCTGTGGGATACAGCATCCACTCCTGCTCCCGAGTCCTTTGCCCTCTCCAGGAAACGTTGAAGTTCTTGCTGGATGCAAATCGATCCATTACTAGTTGGCCCAAGTGACAGACTATCACATCTGGAACACCTGGGGAGACAGCGACTATTCTTTTGGGGCCACTGTCTGCTCAACCAGTCTGCTTGGATGTTCAGGACTCCTGCAGCGTGAATCGCTTTTGTTGTGGCCAGATGACATTCTGCCACCTGAACAGCCTTTCCACCTCCAACTGCAGGAACCTCAAACTTGAGCCCCATGGTGGCTGATATATGACATCGTTGTAGTGCTGTTGGTTTGAACTGGTAGCATTCTGTGCTACTAGAAATGGATCAAAGCGAACCAGTGCCAAGCGAATTGCCCTGAGCTCTAACAAGTTTATATATGGTATGTTCCCTCTTCTGAAGACCAAGTACATCCTGGATTGATCTCAAGTCTAGATCAGTTCCCCATCTGAAGGTGTTTGCATCTGTGGTCAGAAAATGTCTCAGAGGATCTCTCAGTGGCATAGTTTTGCTTGCTACTCCTGGGAGAGGAAGATGCAATCTGGGTCATGTCCAGCAACACCCCCAGGTATAACAGGGGCTGAGGTGGCACCATCTGGCTCTTTGTTTATGAGAAAGCCATGTGACTCCAGGCAATGAATGCGGAATGCTCACATGCCTCTCCCCCTGTGCTCTCAATGAGTATTGGATGATAGTATCATAGAGGAAGGAGTACATGTGAATCCCCCCCTCTCAGAGATGAGCCATGAGGACCACCAGGATCCTTGTGAACATTCTGGGGGAGGACAATAGGCTGAATGCAAGAGCTGCCAACTGGTAATGCCTCTCTCTGTAGGCAAACCAGGGGAACCTGCGATGCACAGGGCAGATAGGTAGATAGAGGCAGGCCTCTCAGGTGATTAAAGACAGGAAATTTGCCAGTTGGATGGCACTGATGATAGAATGGAGGGTCTCCATATTGAATCTCCTGTACTCTACCCTCTTGTTCAGAGACTTGAGGCCCAGGATGGCTCTTGCATCCCCATTCTTCTTGGGTACCGTGAAGAAGAATGAGTACACTCTACAGTGTGTCTGAGCTCGAGCAACCTCTTCTATGGCCCTGATATTTACCAGTTGTTGGACAGCTGCGAGTGTGATCTGATTTTTTTAGTGGGTCCTTGGACTCAGGTGAATCAATTAAACAATCCCTTGGAGGGTAGGCAAACTCTATGGGCATGTTTAGACATAACAAAGATCAGGTGTCAAAACCCCTAAGCACGTTTAGTCATTGTGTGTAAGCACCATAACAATCCCAACACCAATTTGACCACCCGTTGAACACGCAATGTGAACACCACTCCATCACAAGGACGATTTGTGTGCTCCGGCTGAACACATGGCCAACTTTGTGTCTAATGAAATTGTGTGGCGTGTTAGCAGGTATAACACGGGGGACGAGGCGGCAGCACTTGTGTGCTGAGATTGGGGGACAAGTAAAACACCAATTTGCCCCAAGATGGAGTGTGTATCTAAGCAGCGACACATGGTGAACACAGGGCCAAACCGGTGTTCATATTCAAGGTCAAAATACAGACACCCATTGATGTTATGTCTAAAGACACCCTATGTCTCCCTCACCCAAACATCTGAGGAAGGGATGGTCAACTGGTCAAACTCCTCCAGCCTTCCCATACTTTGTGCCAAGGTGAGGGGCTGTCAGTCAGGCTGAGGGCTAGCTTGGTCTGTTGGTGCTGGTCTGGTGCTTCTTGAAGGGGTGTTGACTATCTCTGTCCTCTGAATTGATCTGCACAGAGACTTTGATGGAACTGTCAACCCCTTTGTCACCTGAAGTATGGACTGGTATGAAAGGACGGCTTCATGGTTGGTGCTGAAGAATTAAAAGGCAATTCCTTTTTCTTATTTAGTTCTGTGATGAGCGTCTTATCCATTGCCTCACCAAATAGCTTCGTTCCTTGGAAGTGTGCTCTGATTTAGAAGAAACGTCTACCTTCCAAGGCCTAAGTCAAACTGAATGACAGGCCATCATATTGGTTGCCATCGCCTGGGCTTTAAAGCTGCACTGCATCGAGGGTGGCATCTGAAGTGGAGGAAGATGCTTCGGCTAGCTTCTTAAAACTGTCCTTTGGATTCCACTTTCTCTCCCATATTTAAAGCCCATAGAAATACCACCCTGCAGAAGCTAGAGGCTGAGGCTCTCTGGACTAATGAGGAAGCCTCCAAATTTTTCCTGAGGGTGACCTCTGCTTTCCTATCTAAGGGATCCTTCCCCTTGTGTTGGGATAGCGACTGATTTTGCTAGGTGTGCTGTGGGGCTGAGGATCAGATTCTACCTCGGGCAGGCTTATTAGCTCCTCCTGACACCTAGGAACGAAGTAGAAGTGCTTAGCATATTTGTGTGGCCCCTTGAATTTAACAGGACATTCCCATTCCTCTTTGATTGCATAGAGGTAGAGCTGGGATACAGGGAGCTTGAAGGGTACAGGTCCTCTTGTTCTCTTTGGGGAGCTCAGGACCCCAGGGAGCAGGGGTGGGGGCGGTGGGAAGTTCCAACTGCAGCCTCCTTGCCTAGGAGCTTCTTGAATTGCTCTGGCTTAAAGAGCCTGACTCCTGGGGGCTGGTTTCTCTGAAGGTGAGCTGGAGAGCTCCCATCTTCCTTCTCCAAGCAGGAGGGGGAGCCATCCAGGGAGAACTCCAAATGGGAGGGGGAGAAATATCTCCTCTTCTTCCCCTTACACTTGCGAGGGAACTTATGTTTTCTCCTCCTATGGGATCTCTCAATTCTTACAAGACCCTTTAGAACGTTCCCCGTCTCTCGTTTCTGCCCTTGCGGGGAGGGGTGGGGAAAGAGTGGGCTGAGGAGGAGGGTGGGGGTGATGCATGAGAAGTCTCCTAAGAGGAGCCACCGCTTTGTGGCCTTTTGCCTCTCCTGAGCGCGCTGTGGCCTGTCTTTTTTGGGTGAGGATTGAGGTAGGAAACCACTCCACCCCCTGGTCTTTTCCCTGACTGGAATCATTCCCTTTGGAGTTTGCTGGGGCACTGGAGCTCATTACCTTTCCAAACAGCGCCACCAGGTTTGTGCGGGAAGCCACCTGCCTGCCCAGCCAGAGGAATACTGCCTTGGGAACCACCTCGTGGGGACCACCAGGGAGTGTGTACAACCTCCCCATGGGCTATGGACCTTCAGGCCTGACAGGCCCACTGCACCAGCAGCACTCCAAGTTCAACTTCTCTCCCACGGGAGCCTCACCTTTCACCTGTTCCATGTGCCCACCCGGACCTGGGATCACCTGGGTGTCCCATCTGGGGGGCTTCTCACCAGTAGTTTCCCTCCAAGGGGCACAGGCTGAAAGGGCATCTGCAGCAGAGGCACTGGCAATAGGTGTGAAATAGCGTGAAAAGTGGCTGGGTGCTAAGTGCAGCCTCCTCTTACTGCCACCACCAATGGCTCAGACTCCCTCCCATGTGATAGTGGGAAGCAGGAGGAGCAGATCCTGGAGGGCAGACTTCGGCCTCCCCACCCATAAAGGGATCTCCCTCTGGGAACGGTTAGGACTAGGGGGAAGTACCCTCCCCACTCCTGGCCCAGTTTGCCAAGAGCCAGCAGCACCCAACTCTCAAGGAAAGTAGGGAGGAGCAGCCTCAGGAGAAAGCAGCAAAAATAAAATAAAAGTATACAAAAGCCTAAGGCCTATCTGGGCTCTGGGACCCCAGGACCCTGACTGCTGATCAAGCGCAAGGCAGGACCAGAATGGGAAGCTGGTGAGAGCACGCCCCTTCCACTGGCAGAGGCTGTCAACTATTCGATCCTGCCTACTTCACAATGAGGGAGGGACATAATATGTCAAGTCCAGGCTGCCCACCCTGTGCTGAGAGAGATAATGGGTGTCCAAGTGACCTGTACCCGATTGCATAGAGAACTCCTTCCCTGCTCCATTCACTTTCACTGCTGGGTCATGGCCTGAGTATGATGCACACTAAGAAACTACAGGAGAGAGAAATCCTGATTGGTAGAATGTAATCGGCATCTCTCTTTCTGGAATTCTGACCAGGCATGGATCACCTCCTGCTTAGTGGTGCCATTTTGCCTGAGCAGTCCATTTGATGGAGGTGTGGTTGTCTGCTGTAATGAGCAGTAATCTACTACTTAAGGACAGGCAGAAGTAGAAGAGGCAGCTAACGTTCGGTAGGTCCCAGAGACCAATATGTACCAATGTCCAGAACGCAGAGTGCATGTGCAACCCTGGCTACAAAAATCTGAGACGTGCACACAAACACAATTGTCTGTGTAGCAAATCATGTTTGGCAGCTTAGTAGGACGACTTTATCACAAAACATGATTTGTTTCAGGTTTATAGGTTATTTAAGCTTGAAACATGCAACAGAATTATCTGCAAAATGGATGTACGTGAGTAAACATCAATCTTCCAATCTGCAATCACTGTTACCTGTGGTTTAGTTATAGGACTTCCAGTTACAGTTTTAATTTCCAATCTGTAAGTTGTAAAGTAGTATCAAGGAAGGACAATTTTACCAAATCCTGCTACACAGAGCCTCCCCATGATGTTATGATTCCAGTACTGATCTGCTTGTTTTGCCTAACTATGTGTTTAATACAAGGATTCTTTAAGGTAACAAATAGGCAGGCCTGCTTAATGGGATATTTTGAAATTCAATTAGTGTTTTGACAGCTATGTGCAACCAGGATAGGCCATGCATTAATACTGTCTTTTTACAAGATGTTGCTTCAACCTAAGAATGGTCTGAAGATTAAATGGCTGAATATTAAAAATATTATGCTAAAAACCAGCATAAAGACACAAAATCAAGAGGTGGCATTTTTAATTATTAGAACGGATACATTTAAAAACAAAAACTAATGAAATCAATTTTTAAACAATAAAAAAAATGGTTAAAGGACTTTATTTCTTGCCTGATTTATAATAGCTAATATATCAAGCCTCTAATCAACATATCTGTGAGTAATACCCGTAATATTTCATTTGTCCCTTAGGGACTACTGAAAATTAAGGAAATGATACCTGTTAAATTGCATTAGAAACAAGACTTGTAATTATTAATTCACCTAATAGCTTATTTAAATGGAGCTGGCTGTAAGTATAAAATTGAAAATAAATTTATACAGTAGGAGCTATAGAATGTAGTAATAGTATATGCCATGCCCATAGCCCTTTGTAAGTGCTTTAAAACCAAGTATTACATTATGTCTTAAGATCCATAATAACCCTTAAAGTGACCACTCAACACAGATTATAGATTATATTATTAGCTTTAACAAAAAATTAAAAAAAAAAAAAAAAAGATGAATTCAAAAGTCCAAAATTTGGCATGAGGTAAAACCATGTGCATTTATTTCATCCGCATTTAGAATTAGTAAGCATAAAATTAAATACGTTGACTGTAATAAATTCAGTCATACAAGTGCAAGTCTCCAGCTGTAACTTATTTTATGGCAGATTATTTAAAAAATGTACCAGTAAATCATAAAAGAGGGAGCATGTCCATTTAACTTTTATTGAAGTATACAGGAGGTTTTCTTTAGAAATCAAATATGAGCATGAAGATATGGCCAAACATAAAATCTATCAAATTCAGTGAAAATTTTGACTTTAAATAGTAGCTGTAAGAATGACCAATATATATTCTTTGTTACAACCGCCCTCACTCTACAAGTAAAAAAAAAATAATAAACATTCAGTAAACATTCTTTCCTAAGGTAGTTTCCCTTATATATCAGTGATTTATCCATTTCTTGTATAGATAAGTTTTTAAACATACCAATCAGTGGTTCTCACAATTGAAAAATAAAAGCACAAAAAAGTTTACACTCTTGTACAGGTAAATAAAAGATCATCTTGAATTAAACTGTATATCCTTAAGGGCATAGTATAGTTTCAGTTTCATTACCTATTACATAATTAGCTTCTTACATACAAATATTGACATATTTGGCTTGTGCTTCAAAGCCTTTGTGTCTAAGTCCATGTCAATGCAGCTCATAATTTGAAGTCACTGGGGATGTCTTTACTGCTGCTAGGTTTCACCTGCTCGTGCAACACAGTCTCCTCACAACTATTTGTGGAACTGCATTTTTCTGTGGAGTCATCAGTATCTGGGTCCAAGCCATCAGGGCAGGGGAGTTTTAAAAGCTCTTCACGGAGTTGAGCTGTGTGACGCTGCAGGTACAAAATCAGAATGGTGAAGGTGATGGGTAAGACATCAGGACTTTTTGCAATTCTTCTACAGGACAGTAGAATGATAATTTAAAAAAATAAAAATCTGCACTCAGGGGCTGAAATTATTTCTTGCAGAAGATGTGAAAATATACTCACCATACACACAACCTACCAGCCCAGTAGCAGTAAAGGCTGGTAGAAGTCACCACCAGTACTGGGGGGAGAGGGAAGAATAAAGGACACTGTGTATGGAGCAGTATGAGAACTCTTTGTGCTGCAGTTACTAGAGGAGACTAGCATGAGTTGCAGAAGGATCTTGATAAAGATTGGAGGTCCCTCTAGTTCCCGTACGCTGTCTGGCTTTGTCCTCGCCACAGTGAGAGTCAGATCTGCAGAAATAAGGCCTCCGGGGAAGGTAAGAGCCACTGATGTGGCCAGTAAGAACTCCTCATTTGTAAGGGTATGGGATTATGAAAATATGAATGCATAAATGTTGCTGTTAACAGCACGCATCTAATCTGTTCATTATAAGCAGTATAGACTCTCACTTTAAGGTCTAATTGCATTAGAAGTTATACACTGTACAACAGAAAATATTTTTTGCAATAAGCACCAAAATTCCACACGCAAGTCCACACAAATCCCAAGAAAACATATGAATCTGCAAAGTAGTTTTATTTTAATTTTTTAAAAGCTATTCTTTTGAATGGATCTGCTGATTTAGAGCTGGTGTACAGTCAGTCCAGCTGAACTCTCACTGTTCAAGCTTGTTAACATGTCTCAGACTCTGAAACAGGGTCTGGTCATGTCCTAGACTGCAAGCCTCTTGGGGCAGGGACCTTTCTTCAATTAATGACTGTTCAATGCCAGATGCACTGCTGGTGCTATATAAATCATTATTACTATTCTTATTATTAATAATAATAAGAATAGTAATAAATCACAACTTGAGGTGATCAAAGGAGATTATGTCTTGAAAAGGGGCCAATGGCTGATGAACAATCTTGTTGGGGATGCTGGAGAGAAAGATTTGACTCATGTTTTGGTAACTGCTGTTCTTCTAAGCACTGTCTCTTACGATCTTAAACACTGATCTAATTAAACCAGACAGAAACGATGTGCTTTTGTTTTTACTGTGATATTACCGTGTTTACCGTGAATAAACTTTGCTTGGTTCAAAGAGACGAGAGCCTTGATGAAAAAACTTTGTGGTGAACACTCAGTGCCTTGCAGAATGCCCCTAGAGAGCATATTTCTAACCAAGCATCTAGTTTACCAGTCAAAGACCTCTAAGAGTAAAGATCTCAGAGTTCCAGTGTGACTGGAACCAAAGCAGGGTGAAAATGGAGATTTGAAAAAACCCATAGCCATGGTGAGGACAGAGTAACTGAAATGAGACCCAGTTTCCTGCCTGCGTGGTCAGGTTTAGTCAGTCTAGGCCCCAATTTGTGACATTTATCCACTGTTACAGCACTTTGTTTTTGTCTGTAAAAGAATGGGTTCACAGACTAAAGTGAATGACTTTCATGGATGGAAAATTTGCACTCCATTTTTGGCACTCCAAAATACGCTGCTATAAAAATCTAGCTCTTGCATATTGATGTTTTAGGGAGGAGGTCCCAGGTGGGGTGGAACTGTGCAAAGATCTTATGTGCAAAAGATTTAAAAATTAAAAATATAAAAATTAGCACTTAGATGCATCTCTTGATAATGTAAAGCCTTCAGTTTGCCTCTGCACTTGTTTACTAATGTAGATACTACATTAGTAATATCTCACATTGAGAGGGGCAGTGATATGAAGATGCCCTTGCCTCCCTTGGTGCCGTTCATGTTGATGGGGTCTGAGTGGAGCCGGTAGTGGGCCAGGTAAAGAAGTGGTGCTTATCTGTCACTTCCAGCTTCTTCAGAATATGGCAGTATGGCTGCTCACTGTATTGGGCAGCCATGATATTATGCCTGCACTGCGTTCTCTACACTTGCTGCCTGTAGAGCCACATAGAGTGAATTTAAGATTGTGTTATTGGTTTTCAAGGCCCTGAATGATATAGGCCCTGGTTATATTTGAGACCTGCTTTTGGACCCTCATGCTGATGGTTATCTGTGCTCAGAAACCACCCGCTCTCTGGAGATCTCACCATTACATCTTAAGCTGGCAGGTGATCGGGCATTTACTGTGGCAGGCCCCCCAGTGGGACTCTCCCCCCCTCTGGATGTCCATCTTAGTTCCTCTCTCCTTACCTTTAAAAAGGACCTAAAGCCTGATTTATTCTCCAGATGCTTTTAGGATCCACTGATGGTTCCTCAATGTGTGCTGTCCTTCCTCTTTTAAAGTTGTTTTTACATATTTATATTTATGAGAGTCAGTGTGGTGTAATGGCTAAGCGTGCAGTACTTCCTAATCTCGTTTTAGACAGAAACTCACTGGATGACCATGGGCCAGTCATATTCACGTAGCCTAATCTACCCCACAGGGTTGTTGTGAGGATAAAAAGTTGTGTTAGTTGTATGTAAAGCACTCCAAGTGCCATGGCAGGGGGCGCTATATAAAAATAAAGATTATCATTATTTATATTTTAAATAGATTTTATATACTGATTTTATAGACTGTACTTGTAAAGCACGTCAAGCACCATTTGGCGGTATAAAAATGAAATGTATTATTGTTATTACTTTTATTATTATAATAAAGAGATGGCCCTTCCACATGAAGTATAGTTCAAAGTGAGCTACTACCTGTTAACGGGGCTCATTATGAAGATGAAATCACATGGGCATGCCTTACCTTAAGAGCTGCCGCATGGTGAGACATAGTCCGGCCTACCCGCTTATCACTGCTGTACTGCTGTATGTCTGCTATCCACTCTTCACACTGGGCCATGATCTCCACTCTCTTCAAGTAAAAATGTTTGTGGATCACCTATAAGAAAAAAGAAATGAAGCTTTTGCTTTGTAACAGATCCATGATTTAACAACAGCAAGGATGTAAGCTGTGAGCTAATTATTTTGTGTTGTATGGCTGCCAAAACCTAGCACATGACTGGCACGAAGACAGACAATCAAATGTTAGCCAAATTCTCTCATTATACAGAAACCCCAGCTGTATTTCCTATGCAGAGTTACATTTTATTTATTTATTTAAATTGATATGCCGCCCTTCCCTGAGGCTCACTTTGGCTTACAATCCATAAAAACATTTAAAGTCAATAAAAAACCCACAAAACCCACCCAACCCCCTCATATCTCTACTGCAAAACCACCCACCAAACCCCACGCCAATCCTCTATCCTCACCCACCAAATGCCTTTTCAGGCCCGGACTCAAATAAACCTCCAGGGGAAGCAAATTCCAAAGCACTGGGGCAACAACCAACCAAGAATGCTTCCCTGTGAGCCCTTGTCATATGAACAAAGCTAACACATGGTACCCACAGGAAGGCACTCCTGGATGATTGCAGGGGCTGCAATGGGACATGGAAGGACAGGTGATCTTTCAGATATTTATTTATATATTTATTATAAACATTTTTATCCCGCCCCTCTTGCTCAAAGGCAACTTGGGGCAGCTCACACTAAAACTCAAAAATACAATAAAAATATAAATTACACAAATACAAAACCGTAAGAACAAAACGTAAAGAGTCACAATAATCAATACACAACCCCCATCTAACCCCCCTTACAACTTTGTTGGAAGGCAAGGAGATTCGAGCTGAGGGAACCTCCACAGGAAGGGCATTCCAAAGTGACAGTGCGGCAACCGAGAACGCCCGCCTGTCCGTTTGGACCCACAAGGAGGGTGCTCCTGGATGACGGCAGGGGCCACCCATGAGCCCAGAGGGGGTGAGGCGATCCTTCAGGTAAGCAGGGCCCAGACTGTTTAGGGCTTTAAAGGTTAAAACCAGCACCTTAAATCAGACCCGGAAGACAATAGGCAGCCAGTGCAAAGCTTGGAGCACTGGTGTAACGTGCTCCCTGCAGTCCATCCCACTCAGGAGACAGGCCACAGCATTTTGCACCAGCTACAGCTTCTGAACCATCACCATGGGCAGCCCCACGTAGAGCACATTGCAACAGTCCAGTCTCGAAGTGACGAATGCATGGATGATGGTGGCGAGGCCAGAGTTGGAGACATATGGGCGGAGCCTTCTCACCAGATGTAGTTGGTGGACAGTGCCCCTGGCCACAGCCGACACCTGGGAATCCAAGCGCAGTTGCAAATCCAGGAGTGCTCCCAGGCTCCCGCACAGATGGAATCAACGCAGGGTGAACACCTCCAATAATAGGAGTATTCCCTTCCCCCAGGTCCCCAACCCCACCTACCAGCATCACCTCCTTATCGAATTGAGCTTCAATTGGCTCGACCTCATCCAGTCCCGCAGAGCGGCCAAAACACCAGGGGGGAAGGCTGTTTAGGGTTGTAAAGGTCAAAACGAGCACCTTGAATTGTGCCTGGAAAGCTATAGGGAGCCAGTGCAGACTTTGGAGCACCGGTGTAATATGCTCCCAGTGACTCGTCCCTGAAAGAAGGTGAGCCACCGCATTGTGCACTAGCTGCAGCTTCCTAACAATCATCAAGGGCAGCCCCACATAGAGTGCACTGCAGCAATCTAGCCTCGAGGTGATGAAAATATGGATGACGGTGGCCAGATCCGAAACAGAAAGAAAAGGTTGCAGCCTCCTCACCAGATGGAATTGGGGAAAAGCACTCCTGGCAACCACCACAACCTGACAATCCAGACACAGCAAGGGGTCCAGAAGTTTTCCAAGGCTGCAAACGTGATCAACCAGAGGGGGCCAGACTCTGTCAATAAGAGGAGTCCCAATCCCCTCCAGGTCACAAGGACGGCCAACCATCATGACCGTAGTCTTGTCTGGATACAGCTTTAATCTGCTCATTCTCATCCAGTTCCCAACAGCAGTTAGACATCAGGTAAGCACCGAGACTGTAAGGCCTGGATCGGATGAAAAGGAGAGGCAGAGCTGAGTATCATCAGTATACTGATGGCACTTCACCCCAAACCTCTGAATGACCTCGCCCAGCGGCCTCATATATACGTTCAACAAGAGGGGAGATAGAACACAAGGAACCCCACAGGGGAGGTCCCGAGAGGATGACGAGCAATTGCCCATCACCACTCTCTGGGATCTATCCGACAGGAAGGAGTGAAACTACTCAAGAGTGGTCCTGCCCAGCCCTGCTAGATCCCTCAGTTGTGTCAACAACTACTCATGGTCAACTGTATCAAAGACCACTAAAAGACCTAACAGGATCAACAGGGTAGAATTCCCCTTATCTATCTCCAGGCACAGGTCATTGGCCAAGGCCACAAGTGCAGTCTTGTATCATACCCAGGACAGAAGATCGACTGAAACGGGTCCAGGAATCCAATGGTATTGAGAGGAATCTGGAGTTGTTGGGCAGCCACCTGTTCAATAACCTCACCTAAAAAGGGAAGGTAAGAGGCAGGCCAATAGCTGGCTGGAGAGTTAGCGTCCAAAGATGGCTTCTTAAGCAGGGGCCAGACAACTGCAGTTTTAAGGGTGTTCAACACCCTCCCATCCCGAAGGGAGCATTGACAACCCCTGCCAGCAGTGGCCCCAACATCTCTCAGTTGGCTTTCATCAGTCAGGATGGACAAGAATCTAGTTCACAACTGGTTGCCCTTATCACCCCAAGCACCTCCCCTGGGTCAGCAGGTAAAACCGATTGAAATGGATCCAAATACACAGGAGAAGACTGGGCTTCCACAACCCCAGGATCTTTAGCACGTATAGAATTCATTGTTAGCGTATATAGCATTGCTATGCCTAGCACCACTGTTCTGATCCCATTTTTTGACATGCTGAGCCTGTTTTTAATTTTGTATGGTTGATTTGACTGCTTTGTTGAGTTTGTAGGGTTTAGTGTGCTATCCTTACTAAATATATACTTGATGTTTTGGTTTTAAGTGCTTCCTATTTGTCACCCATTTGTACTGGGAGATACCATCTCCGGTTTACCTGTTTTTCCTTTGGGCGGGATCCATTGTCTTGATTTGACTGGTAGTAAACTCCTCCTCCCCCCATGTCTATTCCTTCCCTACCCAATCCATATCCTAGATTCTTCATGCCTGCACCCCATTCTCTAACAAGAGGGTTGTGGCACGCACAACCATCCTCCCCACTTCCTGCCCATACCACCCTCACATTGGGATTGTGGCACTCCTAACCCGCCAAAACCTCCCTCAACCCCTATGCCTATAACCCCCTCATAAGGGGGTCATGGCACAATCCTCCACTCATCCAATCTTGACCTCTTGCCTCTTGATGGGGTTGGGTCACCAGGAGCACATTACACCAGTGCTTAAGGGTCTGCACTGGCTGCCTATCGCATTCTGGGCAAAATTCAAGGTGCTGGTTTTGATCTTTAAAGCCCTAATCAGCTTGGGCCCTACATGTCTGAAGGACCACCTTTCTCCTTATGCTCATTCACGGCCTTTAAGAACTTCCGAGGGTGCCCTCTTGCAGGTTCCATTGTTGGCCCAGTTTCATACGACTCAGGCCTGCAGAGAGGCATTCTCAGTGGCTGCCCCACAGCTTTGGAAATCCCTCCCCTTGGAGGCTCGCCTGAGCTCTAGTTTAAATGTCTTTCAGAGGCAGTGTTAAGATCTTTTATTTGGCTAGGTAGGTAAATTGCAGGGAAGATTGGGGAGTGGGGGTGATGGGGTGTTTTTAGTTCTGTGGGGTTTTAATTATTTATTTTATATTTGTATTTTATATGTTTGTACGCTGCCGTGGCGTCGGCGTGTGCGCGTATATGGTTGGCTGGAACTGCGCTCATTACAATTTTCCAAAGCGTTACAATAACTCCTCTGATTTCACTGATTTTATTTTGTTTAGTGGATTTCTTAGATGTCCCCTCCTACCACAGTAGCTCAGGGCAGCATACAACAAAGCTAAAACACAGAAACACAATAGAACATAACCATCACCAAAATATAATCTGAAAAACCGACTCAGGCTGAGTCACAACAACCTTCCCCCTATCAAACCCCCACCCTTCACCTGTCTCCCTCACCAAAAGCCTGACGTAACAGCCAGGTCTTACACGGCTTTTGTAAAGAAGGGAAATTTGGGGCTAGGTGGACCTCCGTCGGGAAGGAGTTTCACAGCGCAGCGACCAAGAACACCCCTCTCATTATCACCACCCGGGATACACAGGGAACTCCGAGGGAGGCATCCCCAGCCAACCACAGGGGTCTGTCCAGAGCCAGGGGGGAAGGAGGGCAATCCCGCAGATAAGCAGGACCCAGGCCGTTTAGGACTTTAAAGGTCAATATTGTTAGGAAGTATCCAGTGCAGCTTATATCAGGTATTGAGGGCCTTCATCTTGTGATTGATTTTGCAGGAGACAGACTTGGGATGCTGCTGATATACCATGCACTTACATGTGCGGCAGCAACTCTGCATGCTGCAGAGGAGCTGGTGTCAGAGAGGACTCCAAGATCTACGCCGATGCCAGTCTTGTTGGGGCAGAGTGTGAGTTCATGGCTGACATGTCAACCACGTGGGCGAGCAGAGTGCCAAGCTACCTCAAAGAGGCGGTGGTGTGGCCTATGCTCAAAAAAACATCACTTGGTGTTGACTCCCTCACCAGCTATCAGCCTGTCTCTAACCTTCCCTTTTTAGGGACGGTTACTGAACAGATAGTGGCTCGGCAGCTTCAGGGGCATCTTGACCACGTTGGGTTTCTAGATCCCTCGCAGTCTAGATACCTGGCTTTTGCCCGGGTCACGGCACTGAGACTGCGCTTGTGACTTTGGTCGATGACCTCTGCCATGAATTGGACCAGGGTCGCTCAACCCTGTTGATTCTATTAGATCTATCAGCTGCCTTTGATACCATTGACCATGAGATGTTGGTGACTCACCTGCAGGACCATGCTAGGGTGGACTGGATTGTTCTTGAATGGTTCTGCCCGTCTGTCCATTTGGACCCACCAGGAGGGCGCGGCACTTCGGGGGCACTTCTGGGGGACTGCAGGGGGGCAGGGGGGTTTTTTTGTTTTTATTGGGCAGGCTTTTTATTTTTTAAGGCTAGGGTAGTAGGGTGGGGGTATTGTGACAGGGGGGTAATGTGGGGGGTGGACCCAGGGACTCCCCCTGGTGAGAGCAGGGGGAGGACCGGGAGGGTTGGGGGGGAGGGGG